>JAMKCH010002491.1:0-36385 GCA_023653785.1 Ophioderma brevispina
TCTTTCTCTTGCTATTATAGATCTCTACAATCTAATCGACATAGATCCCATTTCAAAAATTGGACGTGACAGCATCCGAGACAGTAGAACATACACGTTGGATAATGTACTCTATTTTGCCAGTACAAATGGAAGCACTATGCACACACAAGATCGTTAAAATAGTTTTCTTGGGTAGTCATAGTGGATAATGGATATAATTTATATAAATTGTGGAATCAACGAACCTGCTGGAATGTTTTTTTTTTTGCACAGGGCTTTATTTGAATACTGTTTTGCGAGCAGTTATTAAAAAAGTGTCGGAAATTGACACTGATTACATGTAACAGCATCCGGACGCGCAACAAACTGATCCGTTTTTTAAGGGGATGGCTGATTTTACATATACTAAAGATTTTTCATCTTGATAGAATGGCCTTACCAAACCCCCTGTAAAATTTCTCTGCCAATATTTCAATCCATTTTGATGTGAGAGCTAGAAAAATGTGTTTTGTGAGCCCCATAGAGTAGTGGTGTAAATTAATATTGGTCACCAAAATAGAGACTTTTCGCTCTAACTTCCAACCCAAACATCCCTTTAGCCCTAAGATTTACAGGGTAAATAAGAAAAATAGTAGCTTGCTTTTGATACCAAATGTTTGACCACTTTGGTAAAATCAGGGGTTCTGGGGACGAGGCCATTAGCGATCGGGCCATGACTTAATAATGCATTCGTGTTTTTTGCAAATCGGTATTCCTATAATTACCAGAGAACACCTAAGCCCGCCCCTTGGGAGAAGGATACTGTTTGTGTATGGCATTTTGTACTTGACTGGTTGCGATTTGAACTGAAACTTTGCATATAAATAATTCATAAATGTTATTACAGCAAAATGCGAACAAAAATCCATACCAAGCGTGCCTTATGGTCGGTGAAACTAACGCAAGTGCATTTATTTTTGCCAATGCTCAAAGATACTAAAAAATATGCAGACATTAACCCTATTCACTCCACCCCTGAAATTTTGTGCCATATGGCCCGATGAACACAAAACAGGGTCTGTATATTTGTTAAGAATTAAATCTGTAACTGATTTTGGTAATTTTGGTGCTGTGAAGTTTCTTTCAATACAGACTTCTGATGCACTACCATGTTGATTTGTATTTAAAATGTTTTAGAGTCACCGATATCCAAATTTCATTAATTTTTATCCTATTTTGGTCCCATTTTGATAATAAAATAGCCATAAAATTTGAACAAAATATCTCTACCGGCCTTGTTTTTATCAAGCTAACAGAGGTATCCTTGTGTGTACTTTTCTTTTGTTAAATTGGACACACAAGTAGCAAAAAACCCTTACGGAATAAGCAATACATGAAATGGAGTCACAGTATACTCAGTTGGCACAGACAGACAGACAGACCCCGGCAGACGACCCCCCGGCAGTCTGCCAGTCCTTCCCACCATACTCTGTATCAGTATCAGAGTATCAGAAAGATCTCGCATTATTGAAACAAAACAATGTTTGACTATACTCCTGTAAACCTAGGAAGTACAAATAAATTAATCGCTGCGCTGTGCAGCATTATCGCGCATTACTAACCCACACGCTTATGCGCATCTATCCATGAAAATCTCGTGCGATTTTTTAAGACACGCGCCATGATGTATAACAACAATCTCTTGCATTGGCATACAAATACTGGTTGTATAAGTCGACATACCAGGCACTCCGTGTGAGACTTTTGTGGGAGTTTATTGATTACTTTTACTTCTGGTTATGGAGTATACAACGTAATGCTTGAATCCTTTCATATGCCTCTATACATTCCCAATCAACAGGATGGTGAAACACATACCTACACTGTGCCAGTTATAGATGCAGATGAGTGTATGATATAGAACAATAATATCGATGGGTTATCTATCTTGTCGTTGCTGAATTATTCAGGTAAGAGGAAATTTGTGTTTGAGTCATAAACATACATGCTTATTTTGCACCTGTTATGCAAATAGCTCAATTCCTGTCTTTTTGCCAAAAATTGAAATTTCTGACATTTTGTCGAGCACTATATCCATGGGGTGCAAATGAAAGACTCTGAGCACCGATCAAATGTAAATCAGTAGTGAAATGCATCAGTGAGTATCGGTGCCATATAATTCACCCAAAGAAAGAGTGATGACCCATTGCCACGACAAAAAAGAAAAAGAAAAAAAAATCCCCAAAAATTCACTGTTTCACCAAAACATTTTTCACCATATATTCATTTTTGTAACCAATTTTTTTAACTTAAAATTTACCTCTAATAAATAAACACCTTTTTATCCCCCTGGCTTGAAAAGCAGAGGTGGATGGTATGTGTGTGTGTGTTTGTTTGTTTTGGTTAGGTTTTTGTTTTTCAGGTCTCCTTCGAAAAATTGTAAGTCCGATTTAAACCATTATCATGTTTTGAGGAGTCCAAGTGTGTGGAAATATCGGATCCAAAACATGATAATGGTAAAATTGGATGATTTATGCCCAATATTAATTGGTCTCGCTATGAGTTTTAAAATATTGGAACTCATAGCTTGCCAATTAATTTGGGGCTTAATCGTCCCAATTTTTATATCAGACTTGGGGTTTAGGTGCAATAGGGGTTCTTTCATATGTGGATGATGTCAAAGGTCATCTGAGGTCATGATCCAGACTGTCAGTTTGGTTAGGTTTTCATTTTGTTTTAAAATGTCAGCACACCAGCAGGCAATCAATGTTGGAACATCAAAAAGTGGCTCTGACATAGGGGCAAAACAATACAATCCTGTGTCTAAAGTTGACCACAGATAATTACTTGAACTTTTGAAAATTAATTGCTCTATACAGATTTTCCTTTGTCTTTAAAGGTGCAATGAGAGATTTTTGGCCATCCATATATTGTGTAATATGTAGTGATTTCATATAGATAACACCCAATAATTTTCTTACGTTGTATTTGGCTACAGAAAATGCCTGGAAAGTGAAAAAAAATCAATTTTGATTTGCCTAATTTCAATATAAAACATTTGCCAAATTTAGTATTTGCTCGTGTAGTAAATTAGAAATTTCAATTTTTGTTCCAAAGAAATAATTCTCACCTAGATCATTTTGCATGCAGATATTTTTGATAGAAAGCTTTACATTGGGACAAAAATCAGAATTTTCACATTTGTTAGGGACGCCTGTTATGTGAAATCTCTCATTGCACCTTTAAGCAGACATCTATTACAACAGAGTGCCTATGGGACATTGCAAAACAAATATTTGCTCATAACACCAAATCACACTATCAGAATCAACTGCAAGTTTGGAGGTGAGCCCTTCCAACAATATTTAATGAACTGCAAACTATAAGAAGTTGAAATCACAAAATGTTCCTCAGTATTTCTCTCTTCTCAATAACTAGGGTCAGATTTCCTGTACCCCGGAACCGTCATCTACCAGTTTAATGAGGACACAAAGCAGTTCAGAAACATCCAGAGAATATGGACCACTGGGGCTCATACAGTTGTCAGCTTGGAGATAGAGGGCACACCAGCGTTAATCATAGGAAGAGCGTTCGAAATCGTAGGTTCAGATGATCTGACGCAAGAGGTGTCTGCAAGCTATTTGTGGTATGGTAAGAACAGAAAAAAAATTCAACAGCTTTGTGTTTTGAAGAATGGGGAAGCTGTCATAACAGCAGTCAGTGGTTTGTTTGATTTTTTATTTGGCTCATAGACTATGCTGTAACAGCCGAACGAATGTGAAGGTCACACTGAGGTCAAGTTAGGTTAGACGAACTTTCAGAATACAAGCACTTAAAGTGACAGGAGGAGATTTTTTAGGATATGAATTTTTCTCAATTTTCACTGGATCGGTTGTAGACCACCTACCAAGAACGTTTTGAAAGTTTATTAGACAAACAGGTGCAAAAGAAAACCGCAAACCTTGTTTTGAACTTGCCTGCTGTCGTAATCGTTCCCCATAGAAAACCATGCTTTGACTTTCTGTCGTGCACGGCAGAAACTACTAAATCATCATCTTATTACATAAAGATGGCATATTCGGTTTATTCACTTCAGGTGTGATCTAACACATTGGTAAGCATTCCAAATATGTAAAAAAACGGGGTTCGAGAAAAATTGGGGGCGCTTCTTCCTGGAAATCTCCTCGTGTCTCTTTAAAGACCGCAAAAAGTGATTTGTGACCTGTGGTTCACCTTGTACTAGGAAAGGCACTACAGAACTGGATTGTGCTTTAACTGTGAGTGCCTAAATGGGGTTGTAAGAAATGCAGGAGCAGTTAGTGCAAAAAGATGGTCCTAAGGGAGGGGTCATTATTTATGCCAGAGGGGGGAATGGAGGATTTCAGGGGGAACCTGAAAATTTTTTGTAAGAGGGGGAACGTGAGATTTTTCATCAACGAGAGAGAGGGGAACATGAACTTTTAAATGGGGAAATCAGGATGATCAAGGGGGAGTGTGAAATTTTTGAACGGAAGCCAGGGGCAACGCAAACATTTTTGCCGAAAAAAGTTGAAATCCTCCATCCCCCCCGGCATAAATAATGACCGCTCCCTAAAAGGTCACACGTACCCATGCCATTCTCCTATGTCAATTCTCCCAGTGGAGATAGTACAATTATAGCCGTGTCATTCTTTGAAGGCTTTGAAAGCAACGTATAAGCCGTGGGTAATGTTCCGAAAATAACTGTATGACCTTATGTTTCTTGGAGTCATTTGATGTATCTCTTTTAGCAATATGCATTTTAAAGACATTGAACTGTTTGACGATTCTATTTTCATTTGTAGGTCATTTTCAGACATGGGATAGCCCATTAATCGGACATCAGATATGTCAATTATATACACATAAAAATATTTCTGTCATTTGATTGGTGGATACTCTATCACATGACATAAAATATTTGAGACTAGTTCCCCAAAATTTGACAGGAGGGAAAAAAGTTCCCATAAAAAGCTACTATTTCCCCCATCACAGGGAAATAGTTCATTTTATGGGAACTTTTTTCCCTGCATTGGTATTGCCATTCCATTGGTAAGTTTTTCAAATGACACAAATGTTTTTATATGTTATATAAAACAAATATTGACTGCTCTACATTCGTGAAATGGTTCAAAATACCTCCCCTCGGTGACTGGAGACCGTGGGCCTACTATTTTTTAAAAATAGTAGGCCCACGGTCTCCAGGCACCTCGGGTAGTTTTTTTGAACCATTTCTTTCATGAGCAGTCAATATTTGTATACTATATCTTATGTCCTTAACTTTGGAGGGGCATATTGGTGTATTTCTGTGTTGTAATCTTAGAGTCAATTCAAAATGCTACAATCCACAATGTACTTATTTTACTGGTTGATATAGCTCAGACATTGATTTTCACATGCATTGAAGTGAGAGGGAGGGGGAGGGGAGAGAAGCGGTAGGTTTTAAAATAGTACAATGTAATGTGAAATGCTGCTTGCCTCACAATACAACAAGTGTCTTTATTTGTGCAAAATATTGTAGCAGGGAATTTTGAATTTACAGATCAAGAAATACATAAAAATTTGTGGGAAATGTAACTTTTTCCAGCCCTGCTGACAACTTGTTGCTTCTTTCTTATCAGGCGGGCACTTTGACCGTTTTGGGTATTTTGCTACACACAATGTGACCGACATCCATCCCTTTACCATTCATAGTCTTCATTACCTAGCAATCGCCAATTATGGGGACATCACAGGTGATGCGGAGATCAATTCAGAAATTTTGGTGTATAACACGCATCTACAAGAATTTGAACACTTTCAGTATTTAAAAACCAATGGAGCACTGGACTGGGAGTATTTTGGGTTTGGAGCAAGTCGTCATCGTGAGCATTTTCTAGCTGTGGTGAATAATCCAGATAGTGGTAAGTTACTGAGGCGGGGCTCGTATATTTAGCACTAACCCAGTGCCCATTTCTAGTTGTACATGTGTCGGACAAGTAGTTAATGTAAGAAGGCAAGTTGTAAAGTTAATGATAAAATACAGAAACTAACCAAATCTAGACTTGAAGACTTGCAGGCAAGTTGTTAAAAACGTTCAGTCCGAGGCCTGCACTGAGGCCTAGATTATACAGAAAATTTGACTTTTTGGCAATATACCATAAATAATTAGGTTTCTGGGGACACATATCTAGGTGAGGATAATTGAAGAGTTCCATATGTACCCCCTTTAGAATTCTATTGGAAAAAAAAATTATGGCCTACACTGACAAATACCTTTGACCTACACTAACAAATGCGCTAACCCTAAGGCCAGAAATAAAAACAAATGTTACATGTAAAACTTCATATTGGGTACATATGGAACTCTTCCCGGATAATTTTAGCTAACTATTTGGCCCCCTGCCAACTTTAGTTGGCAAAGGGGGACTATAGAAATGCGTGCGGTGTGCGTCCCCCGCGATAGCTTTGGATCTATGCAAGTGTGGGTGTCCATCTTCGCAACATAGATGCATCTTAAGCAGGCGGTGACTGGGATACAAAGTGTGTCATGGGTCAAAGGTCAAATATGGTCAAAAATAAGGTCAAATTTGGTCAAAAATAGGGATAAAATAGGGTTACCGTTATATTGTTATAAACCTTGTAAATACGATATCTTTTGATCTAAATAAGTATGGGTGTCCATCTAAACTCTGTAGATGTCACCTGAGTAGGCAGTGGATGACTTCGGAGGTGGGTCATGTGGCTTGGGTCAAAGGTCAAATATGGTAAAAAAATCTGGTCAAAGTTGGTGTGTATGTGCGTCCCCCGCGATAGCTTTGGATCTATGCAAGTGTGGGTGTCCATCTTCGCAACATAGATGCATCTTAAGCATGCGATGATTGTGATACAAAGTGGGTCATGTGTCATAGGTCAAAGGTCAAATATGGTCAAAAATAAGGTTAAATTTGGTCAAAAATAGGGATAAAATACGGTTATATTGTTATAAACCTTGTAAACACAATATCTTTTGATCTAGATAAGTATGGGTGTCCATCTAAACACTGTAGAGGTCACCTGAGTAGGCGGTGGATGAGTTCGGAGGTGGGTCATGTGGCTTGGTCAAAGGTCAAATATGGTAAAAAAATCTGGTCAAAGTTGGTGCGTGTGTGCGTCCCCCGCAATATCTTTGGATCTAAGCAATTGTGGGTGTCCATCTTCGCAACATAGATGCACCTTAAGCAGGCGGTGGCTGGGATACAAAGTGGGTCATGTGTCATGGGTCAAATATGGTCAAAAATAAGGTCAAATTTGGTCAAAATAGGGTTTTATTGTTATATTTTATTTCATGCATTATATACATTACAAATGATCCAACTAGTGCATTTTTTGTGTTCAAAAAAGCCTCGAGACACCCTTAATGCCACATTAAAAATTTTGATGCGCCCATGCCTAGTAATCCCACATCGGCATCGATGCGCTCATCACTAATGTCACTGGAGGAACCCATAATTCCTTGCTCTTTTTTGTGTCTCAGTTCGGGGCACCATGTTGAAATTTTTTACAGGATATTTTATACATAATTTTTCCCCATTATCACCAATTATTGGAGACATATCGCATCTTGGATGCGTTTATTATGACTACTGAACATCGGGGATTCTGAGGACGTTGTTCTGTTCGTGTTTGAGAATATTTTTTCAATATCGGAAACAGTTGCTGTTGACATAAGTATCATATATATTATGTATTATCCCTTCACATGGTTGCCCCGCGAGCCTCAGGCCTTTATCGCGTTGCTCGTATTGCGGGTATTAAGTGGGCTTATTCCTTGGCCAGGTTTAGCTCCCCTTATGTAAGTCCACAATTAGACCACCAGGGCATGTTGGGGAAATGTCCCTGTGTCGTGTCTGCTCCCTTGCATTTATATTTGCTCGTTCGCCCTTGTTGATAGCCTCGCGGTGCAACCATGTTTTTCATCTGTGTTTTTCAGTGTACTGCCAGCTCTCTGCCGATGGATCTCAAAATTTTTCTCAAAATTTAGGGGGGTGCCCTGTGCCTCTCGTCTCGTCTGTCCTGTCTCCTTGGCCTTTTCCTGTATTCCTTTTCGGAATTTCCGGTTCTCGGCGTGAGCTAACCGCTTTTATAAACTTTTACAAGTATGTGTTCTTCTTGCTGTTACAGAAAGATGTCCACCTCAAGTGTATCTGAACCGACTCAAAGATGTATAAGATGTAATGAGTTTTTTCGCAGACGAGACAAAGACCCACACGAACTGTGTGTGAAGTGCCGAATTTGTTCTAGAGACCGACCTTGTCGAATACACATTGGGTGGTCAGAATTGGAGTTAGAGATTTTTCGATGAATTGGATGTGTATATGGAAAGAAAGACAAGACAAAAGGGTAAGACTAAGACAGTTCCATCTATGTCCAGGGCATCTCCCTCCGTATCTTCTTCGGCCTGTGAAAATTCAACCTATTTCACTCAACCAAGACAGTTTCAAGACCATTCAAGTTCTACAGTAGATACGGGTGTCCAGGCGATATTAAGTAACATGGCTGCTGAGGCTATCAACCAGTTTTTAGGGCAAGTTCGCCAAGCCACTCCAACTACTTATGAGGATAAAGGGCCATTGATTGAAGAAAATCTAAGTGGATTAAGTGATTATTTGCGAATGGCTGGGCAATCCACTCCTTCCATTCATACAGCTTTGGAAGATTATCAACGGTTGAGTAGTCCGGCCGTGCCGTCACCCTACGGGTTGAAAGAAATCCTGCCTCGGTCTATCAAAGATTATCTACACTTAAGTAGCCCAGCCATGACTCAACATCTCCGAATGAAAGAAACTCAGCCTCAGTCCAGTGAAGATATACAATACTTGAGCAGTCAGGCTTTTTCATCTCTAGATGGTGTGAAAGAAAGCCAACCACTGCCCTCGGGCACGCATAGTGTTACGGAGGATTTGAATAATAAAGGATTGAAGACGGCATCCATGGTAACTACAAGCGGAGCTCTGCGACCATTGTTAAGGTCTCATGATAATGAAATGGAATTTAATAGTGGTACTGGTGGTACCCTAAAGCCTGCTGGCTTTGCCAGTGGTTGTGTGGCTTTATATGAAGATACTATAGAGGTGATTCAAGAAGATGGCGATGATTCCAAAGTCAGTTCTACACCTCACAGTGGCCGTATTACCCATCCCATAGACAAGACTCAGACCGTTATTACAGGGGCCGCCGACGTTGCCGTCAATATTTCAACTCCTGTCGTGTCGGATCGTGAAATAGCTATAAAGATGACTTTATGCGGTGATAGTGGAGTTAGATATTCTTTCAAGGGTCCGTGCTTCTCCTCCATGGCTCCTAAGAAAGTTAGTTATTGAAGCGGAGGTGTATTATGAAGAGGGAAAAATTCGTACTCAACCTTTTTCCAAGAGTTCAGATGTTTTTGGTTCGCCCGTCCGTTCGCCTAACCGCCCGTTGAGTCGTCATCGTATTTCCGATGTTAATTCTCTGGCCGTTTTTCCGTCGGGTCATCCGTCGAGCCGTCACCATTCTGCTTCCCTCTTGCTTCCGGCGCTCATACTCTGTCTATCTAACCGTCAAGTCAACCGTCCAGCCATCTTCATACATCCAGAAATAGTTCATCTTCCCCCGCACGCTCTTCCTTGGGTGTTAAGAAGAAAAAGGTTCCGTGTTCTGATACATCCAGACGTCGCTCGTCTTCTATGGGTCGCAGACCAGTGCGCAAGGCTTCCAAAGATAGTCGCCATAGACGGCGGTCTAGGGAAAGGAGTGTGGAGTTACTTCCTGTTCATGCTGAGCGTAAGAAGACTTCATCCGAAAGATATTCCAGTCATCGTAGTCGCCATTCTCCAGACAGATGGCTCTTGGGATAAACATACTTTCTCCTCTCCACCTAAAAAGTCTCATAAAAGTAGCAAAGAAGACATCAAGATTCTCCTAGTCATGATTTTAAAAGATCTAGATGCTCTCCTTCGGATATTTCTTCTTCCCACCAGGGATCCAAGCACAGTGATAGGAAGGATATTTCGGGATCAAAACATAGTGATGACTGGTTTCTTATAAGTCCAAAAGTTGTAGATCTGGTTATGATGATAAGAAAGTCACTTCTCCTAAACGCATTGAGTCTAGACGAAGACGTACTACTGGCAACGATGTCTAAGCCTCTGTTAATGCTTCTCGTTAGAGATCTATGCTTAGTGTTGGTTAAGACTATTCGAAATCGTGACATAAAGATGATTTTGATTATATTAACACTAGAGATAAGAAATCGGATGTTAATGATTAGGAAGTGACTACTTCTCAACATTATGAGTCTAAACATAGAGATGTAGTGGTTGAACAGTGAGGATAAGGAATCACCTACTCCTGAAAATTCAAAAGTTACAATTACTTCATATAATTCTGCAAATATGAATTATCCGAACAATGAGCCATCTTCGGTGCCAGCTTCAATAGATCTGATGAGATCAAGACTTCTGGGACTACTCAACTGAACTTGGCTGATGCTACTCCACTAATTGCACATTCTAGTCAAGGTACCTCCAGTTAAGAGCGTACTGGTGATAGTTTTGATAAAGATTCTGTACTGAATTAGGATACGAGACTCAGAAAGATTTACCAGATTTATGGAGCTCCTTATTCTGATGTTGACTTTCTTGACGGAGGTTGTTGAAGATTTACAGTACCTGTCTCCTTATATTGCTGCGCCATTCTTGGCTGATGTCTTAGATCATAGAGGTTTGAAATGTGATTCTACTTTCCCTCAAGATACAAAGACTTTGGATCTAGGGTTGGCTGCTAAATATCACAAGAAACAAGTAGTGAAACCACTTATTCCTGTTACTGCTGATATAAGACAGACTATCAATAAAGTTCAGAAATCTTTATGGTCTGATTACCTGAAGAAGACTCCCCTTCACAGATGGATTCTTGAGTCTTTCCTTCGAATGATGAAGATAAGTGTTCTCTTCAGTTCTCTTGGTTCTCAGATAATGCTGGGATAAGTTTTAATCGGACGAGACGACGTTATGTAAACCAAGACCATGTCCTTCCTCCGGTGTTGAGGGCGGCTCAAGCCAGAAAGTATAAGGAACCCGTTCATAGGGTAGATTAAAGGAATGAGGGCGAAGATGCTGATCTCCGCCATTTGGAACAAATTGCCTGTGATGGTATGAGAACATTGAACGTAGCCTTGTCTCTTAATCACCTAATGAATGGCTTGCTGGAGCATTATGTGGATCAATCTAACAAAGTTATTGTGAGATGCCTTGAATTTTACTGCTAAGAAGTCCTCTTAAATGCACCGAGAGGAAAGGATCTTTTTGGAGGACAGTGGCTCAACTTAGGTTCTCAGGAAGAGGAACGTGTTTCAGCTGCAGAACAAGCTGCTAAGAAGTCTAACAGTTATCAGTTAGAGGTTCCTCCAGATATAGGGCGTCCAGTTACAGACCTTATGATTATGGTTACCGCAGTAGGTCTTCCACCTCTAACTTCACTCCTGCCAACAGAGGAAATGGAGGTTCCTTTCGGAAGTCGAGTTACAACTTTAAGACAGTAAAATCAACTATAGAGGCTCCAGACAGTATTGGGGTTAGTCGTCCTTCTCCAGACGTAGAGGCGCCCGTCGTGGTGCGAGTAGAAGAGGAAAGTACTATTGACTCTTATCTACCTATGACGCCAGTGGGGGCATCTAATATTCTTCCTTCCGGCATGGCGGTCGATAACCTCGGATCCATGGGTACTACAGACTATTTCGGAAGGCTACCATCTGGAGTTTGCCGTCCGTCAGATTTTGTACTACGCCTATGCCATAAGAGACATCAAAGGCTATGATTCTAAAGGACGAAGTGATGTTGTTAAGGAAAAATGCCATTTTTCCGATAAGAGGGCAATGGAGGGTTTCTTAATCAACTTCTTCCTGGCTCCATGGAAATCAGGAGATCTCAGACCAATTATTAACTTACGTCTTCTCAACAGGTTTATTCATCCGAGAAACTTCGGATTGAAAACCCTCTCTGCCGTAATCAAACGATTTGAGGAAGGGCTGGTTCAGCGCAACACTGGACTTTAAAAAGTCTATCTCCATGTTGCAGTTTTTCAACTTCAATTATGGCTTCACTTCCAGTTCGACAATCAGTCCTTCTAGTTCTGTCTTATATCCTAGAATTTCTACACTGCACTCCTTACCATTACAAGATTGCTAAAATAGATACTAAACATCTGAGAAGAAAGGAAATCCAGATTTTTGTCTACTTCTTTTGTTGGTTGAAAAGTTGCTCCAGACAGGTCAGGTCTTTAAAGACATTCAGCCTTTGTATGAAGACAATAAGGATATAAGTTTCATGATAAACTTAAAGAAGTCAAGCTTTTCTCCATGCCAGAATCCTGCCGTCATGACTCCTCCGTCAGTACCTTTTGAGCCAGAAAATGGTAAAGCATCTCATTTGGTTTGGTAAAACGACCAACCTGTAACGAAATCAGAAATTCTACTTATAGAGCTATTCTGGAAAATTTGTGAAGATTAGAAAATGTGGTTGCCTACTTTGATAACCTATAAGGTGCTAGTGTATCCTCATATATACTATTTCTATCTGCATCATTCCTGCTGCCACATCTCGTTATTAATCTATGTGTAGAAAATCTTGCAGGAATTATGTAAAATGATTTTCATGTCACCAGCCCTTTGGCGTGGAGTGGACGTGAGCTGTATTTAGCTTATGGAAGACGAGTTTTGCATTAATATTTGTGAGATGGTTCAGTACCTATTTTTGGTATTTTGAGATGTGGCTTTACTAGAATGATCGTGAAATAACCTATCATTTAATATTTTGCAGTGTCATAAAGTATTATTACATTGTGTTTGTTCAAGTTACAAGGATTGTTGTGGACAATCGCTCTAGTGAGAGATCAGCCAAGTGATAGTTTTAACAGGATCGACCGTGGAGTAGCATCTTACAGCCATGACACTGACAGCCGAATTTGTCATTTGAAAACTAGTTTTTCAAATACATGATTACTACTATTTTCAGGAAAAACTCGTACCAATTTATGGCTGGTGAACATTGAGCTGGGCAAGAGACTGCTTCTCTTTTATATGGGACGATATGATTGCTTATATTATTTATACAGGCAACTAAATTAGCTAAGGTCCTGACTAAGTTGCAGCAATCAAAGTTATGCAAGATGTTGCTTGTAGCCCCGTTTTTTGACCACGTCAGTTTGTCCAAGATGATTCCAGTAAGGACGGACAGGACTAGAGTGTCTCTTCAAAGATTAAGTACTCTTAAGTTCAAGTTACAAGATCCCTGCAAATTTACGCTGCTGTCTTTCGTCCATTGCATCAAGATTAGTATACTCTATTTCATGCGCACACTTAACCCAAGCGTTGTATGGCTCCACCAAGGCTGCATTTAAGCAGATCACAGGAAACAGAAACTGATGGGTGGCCTCTCGCGAGACGCCTTCAAACACAAGCTCAGGCTTTTCAGAAGTAGCTGCCTCCATGGCCAACAGGAACTCATAAACTAGGACAGAAATCGACCACATATCTTACTGTAGGTAGAATCGGACGTTCCTACAAACTGGTGCGGGAAAGACTTTAAAGTTGCCTGTTCCAATCGTCTTTGGGACCCCCCTGCAGTACACGGAAGTAGTACTCAATTTTGATATCAGATGAAAGGCGTTGTATTTTTCTCATTGTCGTCCTGAAATTTTTTTTTGAGCCCTCAAAATCCGTTCATTCACAAGATATAAACAAAAAACCGCCGTTTTCGTGGTTAACCAACAATATTCGCACCAGTATTGAATAGGCTTTGCAACATGCTTATTGCATTCTACCATCAAAACCGCAAGTTGTTTCTCACAGTACTTGCCGGGGTGGTATGTACCAGGCTCGGCTCTCATATCAAGTAGAGAACACAATACACATAAATCGGAACAAGCCACTTTAAGGTTCCACTTTTAGCTTCGTAGGAGATGTGACAACTCCCGACTAAATTATTCAAGGACAACCTTCTCCCGTCTACTAATGTAAATACGGCTCTTCTAGCATTGCCACAAGCAAGATATAAACAGGAATACAATTTCGTCTGAATCAATAAGGAGGTGAATGGTGAACGTTCCCACTGGAGGAAGACTTAGTCATTCTTGGATCTTCCATTTCTCTATATTTGTTGCTGATTAACCCTTGAGCCGTTGGATAAAGCTCCTCTTGGACTTAACAAAATAGACTGCATTCCTTCTGATGGCTGCCTCTAAAGAAGATGTTCCGAATACATACCTTATCTGTACACAGATCGGAATCTGTGAAGGGGGTATAACCCACTACCAAAGAACAAAGCTCCCATTGAATCGGTTTTCACCATGTTCAACCTATGGCGTGTTTAAACATACAAAGATCAGTTTGCAACAATTTACTTTATTCAGAAATGTTCAAGAAATCCAAAATTCATGCTTACCATAAAAGTGAATAACAGATGCCCTGAATAAGTCCAAATTGAAAATAGAATGAATCTGTAAAAAATGAATTCGCTCAACCGAAGTCATAAGATACTTGTGTTGACAGACACAGCATGTTGTGAACTTGACGTCAGAGTGATTTGACCTTTCTGTATGACGTCTTGCTCCAGCCAACGCAAAAAGTGCAAAAATTCTCTACGCATCAAAGTTTCACCTTCAATACAGTGATTGTTTTTTAAAAAACGCAAAATGATATGTTGGCAAATATTATTTAAATTTTAGAAAACTCATCTTACGTTCTTTCATTACTTGTAGAAAAATAAAAAAAAACATACTGTTGAGAGAGTAACCACTTAGGCTATGTAATCAAGGTTACGCGCTACACGTGCTCCAAAAAAAATGTACAGTTTACACAGTTTACAACAATAAACAGTCAAGTTAAAAAGTGAGCAGAACGAGCTACACTGCACGCGGGCCTATGACAATATGATATATTGTGATGAAAGCAATGTCATAATGATAAAAATGACTATTAATATAATAATATACTAAGAAAGGATACATTATACAATATAATGAGTGCCGCATTTTCAACCGATGCATTCGGATTATTGATTTAATTGTAACTTAATGCCAAAGGGAATTGGGAACAGTGGGATCCTCATAAGCTCTTGCTCCCTGGATGCAGAGGCGTGGAAGATCCAAGGATGACACAAGAATGACTCTTGAAAGATAGGGGCCACGGGACTATATACGCTTTATAGTCACCAGTGTCAAGATCGAGGCTTGCGGCATGGTTTGAAAATGGCTGCGAGATATTGCATCCTTTTCCGATGTCTGAATCTTTAGTCTCTTTACAAATGCATAGGTTGCAAGTTGAAGTCAGTGCCAAACTCCTGTTCACGACGACCCTGTTTTGGCGAAAGTAAATAATTTGCGTTACGTAGTCTTGCAGAAATGTTGAGTTTGGTTCGATATTGGTCTTTCTTTCGAATTGCGCGACGTCTGGTGCGTGGATGATGTTGTGCCACTTGGAATAGGGCACTTACGCTGTGCGTGAACGAACCGTTGATTTGGGATATGCGAGCCAGCTGTGTATTTGAATAATTTCCATGGCCATTTGCAACCTCGTTGAAGAAAAAAGCAGAAAGTGCCATTGAATCCACAATAATTGTTCGTAACGTATGCACTATTAACCCGTCCAAGGTAGACCCCTATCTCATATTGTTTTATTATACAAGAATGGGACACCAAAGGGTATCGATCTCACCTGACATCCACGGTTTCATTTTCCATTTTGTTATCAGGGAGAGGTTTTCCCGCCGGTCCACTGGACATTGCAGGTACGGTTCCAGCATTGGTCAAATGCCAGTCTTTTGTAGCATCCTTTTGAACCTAAAAGGATATGATTGGCGTATCATTGTAATTTATAATAATTGTACAATCATTAAAAATAGTGCGTTTTAAGTTTAGTCTTGTGGTAGGTAACAAGTTACCTGCCAAACAATCGATGTGCAAGTGGAAGGTAGTTGGAGTTGTTGTTATGAATAACCCAATTGTGCAATTTGCCAATCGTGTTGATTGAGAGCTGGCCCGTCGTTCTCACGTTCTGCAAATCGTGATGGCAGTTAGACTTAAACAGGCCTAACCATGTTGCCAAGAGGCTTTGTAATCTGTACGGGTCTGTTCCACTTGTTGATACAGAATAATTTTTTGCACATTGGGGCGTGCAAAACCATTTGATCCCTGCTCCTATCGTGAAATTAGATTTAAATTAGATAATAACCAAGTTTAGAAATGCAACGTCAATTTCTTTCGTTTAATACAAAAATCATCTGGCTTATAATGTTCAAATCTCTAAATGTTAAAATTAACATATACGAATTTCCATGTATTCGGTCTAAATCAAATTCAATTTCGCTAAAGAATCGTTTCATATAGAAAGTACGTTTATACAAACTTGGTATGTTGGGAGTAAAAGGGAAAACAGTCACGATGGTAGCGCTTAAACCCAATACACTCTTGGTGCTGAGTGGAGTCTGCTGGGCACTCCTCTATGTATGTTTGGCAAAAGCAGTAAAGCGAATTAAGTGCCCTTGCACTCCTCTGGAGCACCACCAATCCTGGTCTACGGTAACAGCTGGGTCAATCTTCTGTAAATGAATACATTCAATTGGAACACCACCCATTTTGCAGCCGATCCTGCGGAACACTCCAACCATAGTTGGGTCCCTGCAAATAAGAACATTTTGTTGAATGTTATTTTCTTCATGATGTTTACATTAAGTTTTCCCAAAAAAAGTGTTCTCATTGAACAAGAATCATTTTGGGATTTCTTTGACCTACACAATGATAATTGTCTTTAATAAAATGAACTTTAACTTGTGCTTATTGCACATTGCAAAAATCATGCCTTGTAGCTCCACCATTGTTTTACCTGATCATCTCTAGTATCCGGCCAAATAGACATAACCACTTTCTCACTGGCAGCAGCCGGAGTTCGTTCTCTCTGGTTGTGTCCTCAGGGAAGTCTTTGGGTGTTTTCCTGCAATGTGCTTAGCTGGGTATTGCTCATGAGTTCAGCACAAACTAAGCCATCAGTAGCAAAGGTTACGTATTCCATCCATTGGTGGAGACTCTGGCTTGGCTCAGATGGTTTAAGGCCACAAAGCGGACATGTCTTTGAATGTTCTAAAGAGGCTTCCTCCCTTTTTTGTCTGCCATTATTGGGTCTCATAACTGCCTGTAATGCTTAAATCCATTCACAAAACGATTTCAGTCAAGTAGTCAATGTCGAAGTTTTTCTGTAGCTGGTGATGTTAATACTGGTGAAATCCTGAAAACCAAAGACCACTAGTAAAAAGTGCATGTGATTTAAATTCAACAAACATACACAAGTCGGTGTATCCATTCTCATTTAACGGACCTTTGAAGTCGCACGTGCGGTGCAGAATGGCCCTCTCCACCATCGAGATGAAAAACAGTTGGTACTGCAAAACAAATATGAAATGTCAAAACATTGAGAATGATATATATGTATTACCCTCCATCAGATATTCCTCATATGCCACTCCTGTGGCGTTGGTTCTAGACCAGTCGACGGTCAAGAATGTCTTCCGTTGGAAAACCCATTGATCTCGGAATATAAACCAAGAGGGAGCATGCGTTGATTTAATAGAATAGGCCAGCAGTTAGAATGATTTCTCTCACACACAGCGCGCCGAGGTTGTTACCGTAACACTCGTCGTGTGTCACGTTGAGGCGCAAGCACACACATATAAAAATATGTGCATCACGCGTTATGTTATCAGTGTTGCATTTCCCCAGTGTTACATTGTCTGATGGCGATTTTCTGCATAATTATGCGAAAAAACCAACCAATCGATTGAAGGAACCATTAATCGAGAAAGATTCCTGGATACATAATGCACACAAAAGTCTCCCGATGACCCCTGTTAATTTTGCTTAGGAAAAGAGATATTTGAGTATGTTGAGTTGCGATCGCATGTGGCATCAGTTGTTGGTTTGTGTTTTCACTCACTTGTGCTGACGAACGTAAACTAACTCGAGTGTCTCAAAATATGCATAAGGACTTTCCAAAAGACGATAAGTTAAACCAAATATGGGGGGCCAAAACCATGTTAAAGGTCAATGGGACCCGATCGAAATAGCCCTCGTCCCCCACAGAAGCCCAGATTTAATCGGAAGTGCGTCACATTTTGGTATCAGAAAGAAAGCTACTATTTTCTCATTACCCTGTGATCTTAGAGACCAAAGGATGTTAGTTTGGAAGTTTATGAGCACAATTGTGGCTCCTTTTGGTCGAACCAATATTAATTTTACACAGTACTCTATGGGGCTACAAACTCACTTTTTAGCTCTCGCATCAAAACGGAATGCAATATCGCGCGAAACTTTACAGATTGGGTTTTGGAGTAAAGACAATCTAGTAAGATGAAAACTTCATAATCCTTAAATCGGGCCATCCCCCTTTAATGTTTTTATTTTTTTTATTTTTTTTATTTTTTTTATTGTTGATTTTGGTTTGGGAGAATGCGCGCTGTCTATCTTTATAAGTCTTTGGGAAACCCCAGTCTAGCTTGTTCATTGGCAGACTGTCAGTTGGTCGCCCTTGAAAAATTAACAGGCCAGTGATTCCAGTCGGAGTCTTTCGGAACGATTGGGCTAACCATACCGGTGATGTCCATTAACTCGTCCTAAGCCCCAGGGTTCTTTTCGGAGTACCCAGATTGATCTGCAAACATATAGCCCTGGAGCTAGCACACATTTGTTACACATCTCAAGTACAAAGGTTTGAGTGATTAAATATTTTGACAGACTGATAGGAACCCCTGAAATGCGTTTCTTAAGTGCCGCAAGTGGGTGCCTTAAGAGAGTGGGCCAAACAAGTTTGTACAAGGGTCAAAATTTGTTAAATTGATCCAATCAATTTGAAAGCACACCATGGTTATTGTTCTAACCATAAGGAATTCAGAAAGGTAATAGTTTGAAACTTTTAGGCTGTACATATACGAGTTTTAGGCTAAAAACAGCAAAAATCAATAATAAAGGGTCAATTTCAGTTGTACAAGGGGTCAAATTGTTAAAGTTGCTCCGATTTGGATAAAAAATGGTGCAAATTATTGGTGGAGTTCAGAGGATTAAAATAAGTAATATTGTTGAGACGTCTTAAAAATGCGTAGTTCCGATGTAGGGGGCACAGAAGGCAGGCCATTGGTGGGGCTTCAATGGGGCCTTGATCTTGATTACCCCCCCTCACTTTCTTAAGCAAGCACTTACTATTTTCCTTTTTTTTGGAAGACTCCGTACTATACTGGTGGTAAATGGTACATTGATCTTTGCAAAGCACGGAACAAATTCCGAAGGTAACAACTACAAGTGTAACCATCCTCTTAAAAGACCCATTGCGCAGGAATGGTGATCGGGGAGAAGGTCACGGAGAAGCATGTCCCGCTTTGGGTGTTTCGGTCCAGTTATCCTTCGGTGATTTTATCCTGTTGAAAACAGCGATGGCTTGGGCCCATGATCGTACCTTTGGCCCCTTCTTGACTCCACTTGGTGACGGAACCAACTGAATTTCCCCACGTTTTCCCAAGTAATGGAGGCCCTGCTCTCTACATAAGAAGAAATGATGTATATTATAGGGCTATCATTTAAAACAGAGCTTTCTATTCGTAGATGCTATCAGATAGTTCTATTCTTAACAAGATGGTTGAGTCCATTTCAGGCGTACCTCAACCTTGTGGAGATACCATGACTGAAATCAAAATCACGTTCGTTATAATATGTGCAAGTCAGAAAAACCTGATAGCAAGGCAACTAACAAAACTTTTTTAGAGTTGTAAATGTTCCATACCGATGCATTTTCATTCAAAAAGTCCTTCTGACATCCCTGTCTCTGATTCATACTCTCAGACTCATGTCAACATCACCTGCCTCATCATGTCAATGGACATGAGCCTCCCCATCAAGCTCGTCCATCAGAAGTGGTTTTGTTGCCTGTCCATGTCTATCATGTAGGGGACTTTTCCATCGTCACCAGCTAGTCCAGTGTTTTCTGCAATCCTTGCAGTCTACTAAGGTTGAAGTTTAATTGGGAACCAAACTTGGTTTATAGAGTTTACTTGAAAACTACGGCGTTCCGTGAAAGTTTGTAGTCTGTTTCACAGACGCGAAGATATTATCTAAATTAGCACTGCGCAAGAGATTAACCTTATTCCGTCATAGCGACTGCATGCAAATGAAACTAATCTCAATATCTCCGGAAAACGAAGAGGTTCTTTGGAGATTTTTTGCATCAGAAGGTCCGCTACTATGTTTTGTTTGAATATGTAATCGTAATTGGGTCTGAACCTATAGAACCTACGGAGAACATTGAAACGTTTTTGTCGGGTAATCGGGTTACTCCAAACACGGAACATTGAACACGCATCGCTACGGCCACATCCCTTTTTCTCACAATGCTTTCGGTAATTATCCAATCTTGAGAATTTTCAACGCTGGTTTCAATTTACTCCAACTTTTTTTCACTTTTAGAAACAGGATATACGTACTTACCGAACCGCCGTACTGAAAACCCTCATTTGTTTATCAGGTCAAAGGTCACATATCAAGTCACAGGTCACATGTCAAGGCAAATGCAACGTCACATGTTAAGGTCAAGGTCCCTGTCAGGTCAGTCACATATCAAGGTCAAAGGTCATTGTGAGGCCTATCGTTCACAAACCGCGACGGCAGCGACCCTACGTGGTCCGAGACCGATTTCGTTTTTCTTAGGGAATATAATTAGTTTTTGATAACAAAGCAAGTTTGTTGGCTTTAAACCTTTAATATGAAAAAGTAACAACTGAAGTCAAAGGTCATTTCAAACGCCATGCACTTGCAGAGACTGCAAAATAGCGACAATTGGAGATCAAAATCTGCCTTTTTATCAAGTGGCAGAATATTTGAACCCAAAACAACATAGACCCTAACCCTTTGTCCTCCAATTTTATTGTTTATTCAGCAGATGACGAATACCAATCCTGATCTACAATACCACACCAATGAGTTTTGTACCATATCAATGCCTCCTTGCCACGGGAGCAGAACGCTGGCATGCAATCACCGTGAGGATTGCACCCGCCCTCCTTGCCTTAGCAACCATCAACGGAGTGGAATTCTATGAATATAATGGCTGGTTGGTTTACAGCTGACTGATTACCAGTACAGTGGACAATTCCTACGGCAGCTAGCTATGGATTTAATCATCGCTGTGGAATGATACCTGTATACTTGGTGTTGCCGAAGGACAGACTTGGAGACCAGGAAGATATGATTAAAGATTACTTCAGAAGTAGTGTGTATTTTGCTGGAGAGAACTCAACTATGTGATGTGATAAAATAAAATAATGGAAGTAGATTTTTAAGGTTTTAGATAAGAGCCCAAAATTTTAGATTGGCTAGATACAGACGCGAAACATTGTTTTGCTGATTTACATTTTAGGGTCGGTATAGAACTGTATGTATTCCCTTGTTTTCTAGACATCTCAACTGGGAATAAATTTCACACCAGGGTTTTTTGATGAGGTCATGTTACTCCCATACAGAGACGATACTCACACAAATGCAAACCCTGGTGCTGGTAGTCTCAAAGGAAGTCTAATTTTAGGACCTGGGTTAAACCAGTGTTAGTGCTTTATTAATGGGCATTCTGACCCAGCCATAAAGGATTCCCCCCCCCCCCGCGGGGTTTGGTTAAGGAATAGCTCGCTGTTCCCCCTACATGTCGTAAAGGCGACTAAAAGGGGCCCCCTGCAGGTTCGGGGTTTAGATAGGCCCGATGTCCCCCCTTAAAGTCGTAAAAGGCGACTATAGGGGCAACTCGTCTGTTATTGGGACGGGTTGTATTTAATTAGGTTTTTGTACTTTAAGGTTTGTAGATAGTTATAGTAGCATGTATTAGGTTTCTACTGTATAATGTATGATGTATTTAAAATCTATCAGTTGGGATTAATGCCCAAGTGTATTGGAGGCCATTTTAAAATGTACATGTATGAGACAATTCTATTAGTCTGAAAAGGGGATCTCATGTTTGCATGTTCAGATGGATTGTCGATACTGTATTTGAAGTTGAAGTGTTTGCTTGGTACATGGGATGAGTGATGAACTTTGCCATCAGTCTATGAGTTGGTTATAGTTTTATTTATCAGTATATCTTTTGAACTGTTTTTTTGATGCATGTTGTATAAGTGTATCTTTGCAAGTAGTTGGTTTATCTGTTTATACATGGATAGGTGATGATTTGGTTGCATCATTGTATGATGTGTATTTCCTTTGTAATTGTAAATGTAATTTGAATTGAAATTAAGTTTTACTTAAATTGAGTCGTTTTTTATTATTTAATGTTAAATGCCACATATGACACAATATGGTTGAGTTGTCGTAAATTTTAATACTCAATCACCACTCATCGAGGATTTCCTCACCTATTACAACACACTTTCAGAGTGTGCTGAAAGAAATGAAATCCATTCATAAAGGACTACCTTGGGTTAACACTTTAACTGGACTTTGGACTACTTCTAGCCCAGATTTGATTCAGCGGTTTCATTGTTTTAGTGCAGTGAAGTTGATTGAACCATTGCTAACAGCTAGGGGACGATCGGCAATTCTATCCTAGATTCTAGACATATCATCTCGCATGAGGCGTTTTGTGGCTTACGAAGTAAGTCTATAACAGAGTGGCTGGGTGATAGATCAATATGTTTCAAACTTTATTTCCAATTAAGACACAGTATGAAGACAAAACAGTGAGATGGAGGAGTCAAGCAAAGTTCTATAGGCCCAAAAACACTCACCCCCTTGGACTACATTAACAAGCAAGAAACAGGCCTAACTATAAAGAAACGCACAGAAAGTGTTACAATTGTAACACTTGTAAAACACAGTTCTGGGTAGACTAGTCAATACTCTTGGGTCCTGTAGTTGTCTGGTGCCTCTTTGCATGTATTGTTAGTAGGGTCTTCTCCAAGAAAAAGGGAAACCAGTTTTGCGACATCAAGGTCAGTAACGGTCAAGGTAAGTGTGTTGGCTGGATGTTTGTTTGGTATGGATAGCCAGGGTCACTCAGACCCTGTCCACACCAGTCTTTCTTATATACAATGCCCTTGTTAATTTTACATAGTAGGATACCGGTAGTGCATAACATATGATTTTGTCACCACATGGAGATGTTACCTCTTAAATTTAGGAAGTTTTTCTTTAATGACAATACTAAAATGTGATTCTTTTCTCCTTTGAGTGCCACTTCATCATTTTTACGAACTGTTGTGGTTGTTGCTGTGTACTAGGTGTGCATTGTGTTGTGAAGTGCATGGTTTGTATGTGGATGAATGAAATTTAAGGTTAAGGTAAAAAAAATGTGGTTAGATTACAAAATTTAAACATGTGGGGTATGCCAGCAAAACATTAAAATGTACAGGTGGGGGGAGGGTCGTGGGTTCTCACATGGGAGGAAGTATGGTTCTCACATGGGAGGAAGTAAGTATAGTTATGTACGCCTATAAGTCCTCATTTTCGCTTTTTTCAGGTTCCATTGACTCCATTTTTTTAGAACCATTTCAATTCCAGACACCCGCTTTCCCATGTCCAAAGCCATATTCTACAAATTTTCTTTCAAAACTCCGCCAAAAAGTAGCTAGAAATAGAGGGATGATCGCAGCTTATTTCTGAAATTTTTGACACATAGTTTCGGAGACCCATTTTTTGGGGCTCAAACTCAAATTTCCCACCCCCCCCCCCCGGTACCGGTTTATTAAGGAAAAGCTCAAAATTGAAAAAAAAACAAAGACCAAAAGTGGCAGGAGATTCTGTACTGACAAAAATTTTATAAGTCCTTGTTTGACAGGCTCAGTGAATAATACTTTTTTCATGAATCTGTGGTTGGCAGGTGGGAAAGGTTTCCCAAAAACATGGTTGGTGAATTTGGTAGTAATGGGTGACAGGAAGGGGAAGGGAAGGGAATGCTATTACAAAATGCAATTTAGCTTCATAACATCGATCCGGGTTTAATAACTCTTGACCATTATGACCGTGAGGATGTTTAGTTTGGCTCTGCAATTATGGAAATGGAAAAATTGAAACAAATTGGCGAAGATGTCAAATGGAAGAAGAAAAGTTCATTTTCTTCAAAGTTGCAATAACGTGAGAAAACAGCAGTTAAGTGTATGTAAGTAATGTCTGTTACTAATCTCCCTGGCCTGGGAGGCCATACAACAGCCTTCCTATTCCTCAATGTCATCTAAAATTTTATCTGTTTAATCCCTGATATACCACTTACCTTAAGCAATAAATTGTGCTAAAATTATTTTTTAACCTAATTAATTAGTCTTGTAGCATTTTGCTGCCATGGTGATGGAGTACTGAAATCAGTGGTTGACAAGGACAAAGTCCGTATTCCTGGTGTGGTGGAAGTTGTTGGAGTTGATGGGTGGGGGGTGGGTAGGTAGTCCAGGTAATTGATTGGATACAGGGATCCAAGGGTTGGTGATGGGTTGGGTGTGACGTAGTTGCATCAGCAGGGGATTCAAGTCTGTTGCCAGTAGTAGGCCACATACATTTATTTGGAGCCATTTTACCATTATTTTGTTGTTTTCTTTTATTTACTGAGGAAGATTTGCATTTTTAGACAAAAACAGTAATGATAATAATTTGATAAGTGATCCACATCAATAGTGTTTTTATAAACTACTAATTGGACAATCAAGTATGAATTGCAACTGTCTGACTTGCCTGCCATTTAGCACAATGTGAGGAATTTGGGGGAAACCCTTGTCAATTGATTTTTTTTAAAAATTAAAATGAAAGTCCCATTTTACATTTAGGTTTTACTACTGGAAAACAAACTTGATTTTTGTTTGGCCTAAACAAGAACAATATTTCAACTGGCTTATAGGACTATATCCTCTAACATCCTTTTTGGAAAGATACATACTGACGATCACCGCAAAAAAGGTTGGAGCATTATGGTTAGATCTAGGGCAATTTCCCCTAAAAAAAAAAACAAGAAGGGTCCGCTCCGTGAATTTTCGAAAAGTGGAAAAAAATGCAGTTAAGGGACGTTAAGGATATGGGAATTATCACTTGGCATTTGTTGCTTGTAGGGGGGGGAATACCTATAAGTGGTTTCCAATTCATGTACAACTCAACAACACAAATCTGGAGTAAGCCACATCCTTGATGCTCTTGTATTACTGAAACTAATCGAATCGCTGGTCTGCCCACAAAATTGTAATGGCTGCATGTCACAACAGGCTAGTATTAAACATCTGTAAAAATTGTAAGGCAATTCATTGGATGGCACGGGTTCAATTTGATTTGAACCAGGTAGTAGCTCTGCGTTAGTGATGGTATTTTTAGGTTGAAGCGCCCGCGTCTTACCGCGTTTGCTACGTTCGTGCGCGAATGGCCAAACGTTGCGTTCTCATTGCGTATGATGTGCGTTCAAGGTTGTTGGTCGATTGTTGTCACGGGTGGTGGTCGTCCTTTCTGTTGTATTTAAGCCGTTTTTTTTTATTTTTTTTTAAAACACCGCGAAAATTGGGTAATAAAGATGAAAATTCCTTAAATGATAAAGCTTTGTAAGAGTTAAGAATGAGAATATGTGATTTTGGCGAACCGCTACACTTACCAATATTTATGGTTGAATTGAACCCGGCGACACCATTTATTTGTGCGTGGAAGATCTCGCCCTCCGCCTCGGTCTTCCACTTAAAATAATGGTATCGGTATAGCCCTTGGTTCAATTTGTCGTAAAGAAGTACCGGTTCCCAAAATAATACCTTATTCCTCTAAAAAAAAAAAAAGAAGGAAATTGCGTTAGCACAGTTCCAATTAAGTATTAAACGCCAGTTGAGGATGGATACCAGCCCCAGATATGTTCCTTGTAGCCTAAAAATGTTGCACATTTTGACATGATCTGAAGGTCATGTGCTGCATTTTTATCTTAGACCTCAAAACAAACATTGTACTACAGTAATGTATATTATATTGCAATAATTTTTGGAAGGGGGATTCCCCCATCATTCAAATGTTTCATTTATTACAGGGTACAATGTGTTTGAGCTGTTCTTTACCAAGTACAGCCCATTGCAAGACAAACACATAAGCAGAAAATGAATGCAAAAAAAGCGAAGAAGGAACGTTTCTATAACTTGACCATAGAGCAGGAAACCATGAAAACCACGTCATGGAAATTGGTGTTGTAATGATAAGGTTGAGGAGCAAGTTATAAAGGGAATATACAGCTTGTATGAATGTTACGATGGAAAGCGTACAAGGGTCACCACAAAGGCCTCAGTATTGTATTTGTGCATCTAATCTTTCCCTGTAGTGGCCAGTACAAGGCAAGTGATGACAAACAAAGGTGCCTTTGGCCGGTTTGAAAATAACAACCTCCGTATTACTAGGCAGTGCGTCTAACCAATTAAGCTAACAACGGGGGTTGTTAGATTGAAAATATAGGAATATCTGACTAAACTCCATGGAAAGAAATAATATGAGTAATCATGTCTACGGGGAGAACCTTAAAAGTAGTTAATTAACCTGGGACTTTGGGCCTACTTCTAGCCCAGATTGCTTCAGCAGTTCCATTATTTTAGCACTGTGAAGTTGAACCAGTGCGGAAAGTTAGCGAGACTAGCATTCTGACTGGAGCCTGCTCTACGAATTTTTATTAAGCCATAATGTCTCGCCTCGAGGCCGTTTGGTGTCGCCCTGCCTTAAGGCAGAAAGAAAGGCAGAAGGACCACATAGGGATCCCTATTTTTCCACTGTAGTCTGTTGTTGTTGGCTGTTGTGAAAAGGGTTAACATTTGCCTGTAAATCCACATTACTTTGAGGGATTTGGATTTAAACCAAATTGGGTTCCACAGTGTCAACATGGACATCCCCCAGTTGTTTGATGAGGGTCATAAGCTCACATACCAAAGTCAAAGGTCATGTGAGGTCAAGTTGTAAGATAGGCTAAAAATGTAACAATTGAGACTCATTTGGAAAAGTTGAAATTCACTTGGAACCAAACTTGAGTCAAAGGTGCAACATGGATCCATCATTTGTTGATGAGGGTCAAAGGTCCATATGCCAAGGTAAAGGTCACATATCAATGTCAAAGGTCACATATCAAGGTCAAAGGTCATGTGAGGCATATCATTCACAAACCGCAACGGGCAGGTGACACAAGATGTCCGAGGACCGATTATTTTTTATGAAAGTGCAACCCGATATCAGCTGGTCAGCCCACACAAGTTTGCCTTACGGGAGGTCAGTAAGTGCCAATCTTTATCGCTAAAGTCCCCGGTGTGTGTGGCCCAGGAATTGCCTAGCACGAGTCCCGTTTAGGGGGTTTAAAATTTTCAAAATTTTAATTATTATGAATTAAATTTTGCCAATAGACGATCTGAAATTCAAAATTGCACACATAATAGTCTTGTACTGGTCCTTCCACCAAGAGGTGCATATTGGAAGAAACATATTAGCTAACTAGAAATTTTTGCAGACAATATTTGCAAAAAAGTATATATATCATCAATTAGTATACAAAATGAAAGAAGACATTAGTTAACTAATACTTTGTTTTACAAACCCATGTCTAAAATTTCTTCATTTCAAAATGTTTGTTTGCAGGCGTAATAATTACAATGATTGTACATTGGGGGTGTTACTAGGTCAGTAGTATTTACTGGAAAAATTCCTTTAATTTAACATCGTTACCCCCTGTTAGGCAGAAAAGAAGTTAGTTTTCAGCTTTCAGTAGCTCCAAACCCCGAAGTTCTATGCATTATTTATAGCGTCAAAAAAAGCTATGCACTACGCAGAAATTCTTTTAAGCACTTTTGGAATGACGTCTTTCTTGACCAGGTGTTAAAAAAGTAAATAAACAAATGTTAAAATCTCTTAAACCTTTTAAAAGAAATGGCGGGAAATTTTCTTTTGTTTGCCTTGTTCGATTATAGTACATTGATTGGTTAAAACAAGCTCAGTTAAAAACACAGTTCCCACGGATTTCAGAATTTTTTTTTTTTAACATGTGAGTGAATGTTTACCAACGCCTAACGATATTTTAATGGGTTTGGACTGAAAATATATTTCTTTAAAACCTTATTTCCTGGTTCATGATATGAATCTTAGCTTTTGGTCCATGAAAAAATTGTAAAACATCTGGGAAATGCAGGCAACTTAAGTTGCTCAAGGAGCAAAATTTTTGCACACAATTTCAAAATTTTACATTTATGTACACATAATTTGGAATTAGCCTTGGAAAAATCATTCAAGAGTCCAAACACCTAGTCTTAGGCCAGTGGTTTTTTTGAGGAAGTTCTCCACCAAACGCGGTCATGTGGAAGGCCACTCAAAAACCACTGAAAAGACAGGCGTGTTTGGACTTGGTTTATTGATTTCCCATTCTGATTACGCAATTAGGGTCTTGAAAATGCATGATTTTGAAATTTCTAAGAAAAATAATTTTAAACCAAGGTCCGATGCCAAAAAGATAGAACCAGGTTAAGTTTAGACCTTTCTATGAGGTCAAAACCAGTTTTTGTCCAAATGGACAGATTATTCATCTCTTCGCTTTCCTCCATAAAGAACCACAAAATTTTAAAGATAAAAAGTAAATTTCAAAATAAATACAAATACGCCATGTCAATGAAAGGAACTCGAACTTCTGTTGACAATTGCACTTGGCCCCGGTCTAACTTAACCCCGGTCTAACTCTTGTGCCTATGGACCTAAGTGATGCCAGTCAACTGAGACCAGAGGTGGTGGGGCTAATTCTAATTGGTATTTGTCTTAATTTAACATAGTGCGAGAGTATTTTTAATTATTTTTTGGTGCAGTGGTGGCTGCGAGTGGGATGATACTGGATGAAGCAGGCTTGGCGCAACTGGGCCTGCCATCTAGATCTCAATAATAATCACACAATTGCACTGAATGAGCTGGATGAAAGTGTGAAGGTGGATAAAGTACTATGAAGATATTTGGTGATCAGACTGTCACAGGTAACTTAACCAGCATGCACCTCCAAATCACCAAAAAAAGACATTTTTTTTTTTGTGGAAATATGCTGTAATACCCAAAAAAATACCAGTTTGGATTAACAGCTCATGATATCCCTTTTCTTAAGGGAAAAATGAAAAAAACCCCTT
Organism: Ophioderma brevispina; assembly: GCA_023653785.1. NCBI lineage: Eukaryota > Metazoa > Echinodermata > Ophiuroidea > Amphilepidida > Ophiodermatidae > Ophioderma > Ophioderma brevispina. The sequence goes on from JAMKCH010002491.1 coordinate 29,127, forward strand.
ATGAAGGCTACTTTGGAACATAGCTTTTTGAAAGTTATTTTTATAACAATTGGTTTTTATCTAGCCAGGACAAGCCCAAAGGGACATAGCATTAAATTAAATTAAACGGGGATTTCCCTAAAAAACACAAACAAATAAGAGGGCAGCACCTCTAAAACCAAAAATGAAAAAAGACAGGATGATGGGGGGGAAAGGCAAAAACAAAAGAGAACAGACAAATAGAGAAAAAAAAAATAACCTAGAACCTAGGCAACAAGATGTGGGTGGCGGCAAACAACCGCTGCTTTGGAGGCTTTTAGGGAGGTGCATTTGACAACATCCTCGGGCAGGTAGTTCCAGAGTGTGGGAGCAAATGCAAAAAAGACCTTTTGGAAAGCGAGAGACTGCGGAAGGGTTGATCAATAACAAAGCTATTTCTTGAGATTGCGAAGGGTGGGTCTAGGGTGAGACTTTAAGGGATTAGGAGAAGAGCAAAGGTGGTTAAGAATCTTGAAGAGATGGCGCAGGACAGCAATGTCATGGCACTTAGATAGGGAAGGAAGATTGGAAGCAAGGAGATGATCTTAATGGCAGAGATTCCAGGACTGGAGAATGACTCTGCAGGCAAATCGCTGAGTTGATTCCAACCTGTTAGTTAGTGCGATTTTTAACAATGTTAAGTGGTACTACCGTACTCAAGGATTATTTGAACTGTACAGAAACGATGTGTGGTAGGGGAGGCGTTGTTAAAACCTTGTGGATATAGCCTATGGTTTTCCTGTATTTCTTGCAAATATGTCTCCACATTATGGCATATGTCAGGATAAATTTTCAGAGATGTGAATACTAAGGAATTTAACAGAGGTAACTCTTTCAATCACCTGGTTATTCATGCTGAGACAGAGGGTTTTCTTGGTGGAAATGACCATGAGTTTAGTCTTGCTGGCATTGACAGATTGTTGTTGGTAAACCAGTTATGAATAGTATAAATGTCTGCTTGAAAGCTGGTGATATCACTGTCATGGCTGATGGGTTTGTATAGGGTGGTGTCATCAGCATAAAGAACCAAGGAACTGTTGAGAGAAAAGGAGGAATGAGAAAGATTGTTGATATAGATAAGAGCAGCGGCCCCAAGACAGAGCCCTGGGGAACACCAGACAGAACAGAGACAGGATCAGAAGAAATGCCATGAATGGAAACAGACTGTGTTTGGCTGGAAAGGTAGGACCTAAGCCAGCAAAGAGGACCAGTGATCCCAGCATAATGAAGTTTATATCAAAAGAGGGCCAATGGGGTACTTTGTCAAAGGCATTCTTTGTTGGAATCAGGCGACAGCCATTTTTTCTGACTTTAATTTTTTTAAAAAGATTCTCATAATGCTCATCATACAATCATTAATGGCCGTGAGGAGGGCATCAGCAGTGGAAGACTTTGGAAGAAAGCCATATTGGTTGGTTAGAACTTTTGTTGCGATAAGATGAGAAAGGATGTGCTTGTGGATAGCCCTTTCCAAAATCGTGCCCGACAATTGGTTGTAATTGATATTGGACGAGGGTAGTTGAAACCAAAGTGGACAATGCAGTTAGACTTGAAGATTGGAATAACCGAGAAGTTGCATGACGGGTGTCAGCACCCACGTGAGCATGGAAAGATTGAAGCTCTTACACAGAATGGGTTGTGATGTGATGAAACTTCTAACGGCACAATTTTCAGAATCGTAGCGTGTCAGGCGGTTACATCTGTAGACTAAGTTATTATTTAGCTTATGAAGTGAGCTTCAAAAATCTCTCTGAATTACACCTGAAATGAAAAAGAGTAGAGATAATGTAATAGTGTTGGAGCAGAAAAGTTGGGGCGCATCACGGTTGAAACACTCAGAGAATTGACTGAATGAATCGGCAATCTCAGGTGAAAAGCACATTGTGATCTTGTAATTGATGTATCAGTTATGGAGGAATTGGCCAGGGACCGTGACATGACACAGCCCCAGAAGGATTTGGTGGGGAGAGAGAATCATTATTCCAAGAGACTGGCAAAAAGGTGTGCTTGCAAATTCCAGTGGTTTGAAAGAGCATTGCTGGCAGCTTTATATGAGTAAAAATCAGTTTCAGAGTTTTTTTGTCCTTGCTTGTTTTTGTGTCACTGCCCTAATAGGCAGGAAGACACATAGGGCATCCGTGTCACTGTGTTGTCTGTTGTTAGTGATGGTCTGTTGTTGTTGTTGTTTGAGATCTGTTGTGAAAACGGGGTTAACATTGCCTGTAATATTCATTCATACCTTTGTGGATTTTAACCCCAAACTGGGTTCACAGGTGCCAACATGGCAGTCCCCCACTTGTGGATGAGGTCAAAGGTCACATGCCAAGCAAAGGTCATGTGAGGTACGTTGTAAAATGGTGTGAAAAATTTAAAATCGACCTCATTTGAAAGTTGAAGCTCAATTGGAACCAAACTTGAAAATCATGGTGCCAACATGAGATCCTCATTTGTTGATGAGGTCAAAGGTCACATACCCAAGGTCAAGGTCAAGTGAGGGTCAAGTTGTAAAATAGGCTGTGAAAATGTAAAATTGACCTCATTTGAAAAAAGTTGACGTTCAATTGGAAGCCAAACTGAAGCATGGGGGAAACCATGGGAGCCCTCATTTGGTGATGAGGTCAAAGTCACATATCAGGTCAAGGTAACATATCAAGGTCAGTCAAAGGTCTGTTAGGCCATTCATTCACTAACCGCGAAGGCAGGCGACACAAAGCGGTCAGAGGACCCGATTATTTTTTCTTTTATTTCATACCTGAGCTCAGAATTGAGCCATGGTGGATCTTTTGTTTACACTATCATTTATTATGACAAAACCAAAATAAAACAAAAAATATTAGGAAAACACAGTTTGACAACTGATTAGATTTATTTCTTCCACCAAACTACATCCTGTGTAATTTTTACAAAATTTCATTGTGGGCAAACTGACTTTCTTAAAAAAATTCTAGTTTTACACATCTTTCAATGGAAAATAGGACACATGAGAGGGCGCTTTATTGTTTTGTTTGTTTGGTTTGGGTAACATAGAAACCTGAACTTTTGGAGGCCTATATGTTAAGATTCCACAATGATTTTTTCCTGATTTTGCGAGGTAATATTCTTGCATTCCCTATGTTGTCCAACGTGTGTCGCCCACTGATTAAAATCGTTTGCAAATAAGAGGACAATTTGCATGGAGACCCAAAGCTGTCTGAAGGGGTAAAGTCTGAGTGCATGTACGCACTACAGTCCTGGTTGAATTATCAATGTAACGAAATATTGAATTCCCTTGGGCAATGCTCTCGTGGGTAAAAAGGTTGTATGCTTTCATGGAGGAGTAAATATGTTTTGGTTGGGTACATAGTGTGGTCAAACGCATTGGGGAAATTTGTTCATACCATCCTAAAGGAAAAGTGCTCTGGCATAAATGTTACTGTGGTTGTTACTGAGAAAAGTACAAGTTTTCTTCCGAAGATACTAAATCTAAATTTGGATTGAGGTGAGAACAGTGGCGTCGTCCCGTACCGTACGTAACAGGCCTGCCCGCCTCTGAGGGGGCAAATTTCGACCCGTCTGTGGGAAATTGTCCTCCAGGGGGGTCAAACAGGCCAATTTTTCCCGTCAGAGGGCTACCAAAACGGCTGATTAGCCAGATTTGGCAAATTTTTCCGGCCAAAGTATGTCAGGGGGGCACTGTGGCCCCCCCCCGCCACCCCCCCCCCACACCCCCCCCCCCCCCCCCCCCCCCCACCCCCCCCCCCCCCCCCCCCCCCCCCCCCCCCCCCGCCTGTTACGCCACTGGGTGAGAAGTAGGAGACATAGCTGTCAATTTGCGCGAACCCACCTTAACGGGATATGGACACTATAATAAAGATAACATTTAAGTAAGACCGAGTATTCCATCAGAAATATGGTATACTGTGGTAAACTATAACGATTAAGTAGTTGGGGGATATAACCTGTTATTTCTGAAGCTAAGATATATTACCTATGGCAGTTACAATATCGCACTTTTAATGAAAAAAAAAATGGTCTTCGGGATTTTAGGAATGGGAAGCCAAACAACATTGAGACACACTGACATCTTTTACTTTTATCAATATACAAGGCAAAAAGGAGTTCATTCCATAGCAGAAACTGATTGAGATGGCAGTAGTAGATTATTGAAAGTAGGTCTAATGTTTCACCCCCAACATTAGCCTTGATTGATCTTGAAAAACAAATACAGCAAGGACTGATAGAAATCAGGTATATAGAACCTCTTTGTCACTTTCATGATTAAATTGAAATGAGTAATCACTACTTTCCTTAAACTTTGTACCACATGCGTTATGTAGCTACAATCATAATGAAATTCATGTTTTGATATGCAAAGCTGTGAAGCACAATGTGAGGTTCTACAAATATAACATTTGAGACGATACTAGCGACTACTTTCCGACGAGGGCAAGGGAATGTAGTCAATCATCAACACCATGGACAGTTTCATTACCTTCCTGAAATCATATGATATTAGTTTTACTATAACTCATAAAATAGGCTTCCATGTTTTTAATAGGAATGTCCTAAGATTAGCCTAGGCCTACTACTATAATCTTGGACCAAAAGTAATTGACAAACATTTTGAAAATTTGCTCTTTTACATGGTATAATTCTACCATTTTTGAAGGTATCACGGGCTCAAAGCTTTTGCCTAATCCCTAAAACCTCCCCCGTCCCCACCCAAATCAAATGTTGAGTATGGTTGGCACAATGTAATACAATTCAGGTTTTCAACTGTGTTTCGGGGGAGCGAGGGGGACGATTTTACCGTCCGGTAAGAAAAGGTCCACAATTGTGTCTGGATTGTGAGTCCTGGATCATACATGGGGTCTAAATGAGTTCAGCTAAGGCTAAGAATGAAAGCCGGGTTCTGTTAAGATCAAAGAAAAAACTGAGCAGTCTGATTTCATCCAAAATAAGCACCACCTTAGTTATCGACAGAAATAGGTGGGCATTGAAGTAAACTGATAGAATAATGTAGGTGCAAGACAACACACGAAACAGTGGATAGTTTGTTGTGGTGACGCACGATCTGGAAAAAATGCTAAAGTTTATTTGTTCAATTTTACATGCAGAATGATGAAAAATCAAACCAAATCAGAGTAGGTATAGGTATTTGAAAATGTAAATGAGTGAAATCACGGGTAACATTGATGCATCACTGTGCACTTAGTACTGTTTTTCAGTTACTTACACAACCAATTTCTCATGGGAGTACATTTGAAGTACTGTTAAGTAGCCACAGAGTTACCATCCGCATGAGTACCATATCGCCGGCCACAAAAGTGGAGGGTAATCATCCACCTAGGTACACGAGCAGTAGCTTAACCACTAGTCACCCATGTGGGAGTACCTGCGTGGGTCCTCAGTGCAAATGAGCTTTGAATCTGTGTGATTATTTTAGTAATTTATAATTATTTAACATTTTGTTCACATATGCTATATGTTGTTTACACATAAAGGGTCATATATCAGGGTTTTTTTTGGTGATTGTTCAACTAAAATATAGATGTTGCTAAGCTTGAAAATGATAGAAAAGTGTAAACAAACAATGGAATATTGGCCCGCCCTCTATGGCTCCAAGTGATTGGCTGCCTATAGGCAGCCGCGGAGGGGAGTACTGTGAAGGTACTCCACGAGGAGTAGCTGCCAGTACTACTTACATACGTGATAATAGGGCTACCTGTCAATACCTAGCAAGGCAACTGCAGGAGTACACTATAGGATGGGTACTGCTAAGTAACAAGCTGGCCTATCCCATCCAGTGGATTGGGTAATTCGCAAAGTACTTAGTGTAGGTACTCCTATACTTGATAATGCATCAAGGGATAACCTTGGAGGAGAGCTTAGAGTACACATGGAGTAGCCCAAGCTATAGGTTAACCATGAGTGGAATCTTGCGGGGTTAGATCTCCTGAGAAAAGATTATTTCCAAAAGTTCGTTGTTATGACCAGTGCTTTTCATGGTAGGAGCAAATGTATGTAACAAGGGCCCATATCCCAGTTTGTTGTAATTTCTGTCAGTTTACATACAGAAAATGACAAAATTCACATACCTAAATTTATAATGAAAACTCGGTTTTCAGACCATTCAAACATACCCATAACATTGCAATGATGAGACCAACAAGGGACTTAAACGTGATGGGGAAATTGATAATGGTATTATAGATAGAGTATCTGGTAACATTGATCACAATCATGTAATTCATAGCAGAAGAAATACTTGCAAGAAGCCGTCAATATCACTGGTAAGTTAATTTGGTATCAACATGAGTGCCTGACTCTATACGTCATCGTGTTGAAGTATGAAAGTGACGACACACGCGATTACCCAGTGTTGCCTTCAGTTGCAAGTGTGCTTGTGAGTAAAGCGCTTTGATGATGCGGACATGCTACGGGCTCTATAAATGATAATTATTATTTATTTCCAAGGATTCCCTCGGGTCGATACTTCGTACTTCGAGCTGGACATAGTAACGTTGTAGTGAACTACAAAGACTTGCCTAATGGACTCGTCTGTAAACATTTGAGCTGTCATCCATAACAGAAAAAATATACTGGTACTGAAATTACTTGCCACTATTTGTTAAATGTTCAGTGGATCAAAGTATTGATTTGTTTTGTCAAGGTTTTAATTGAGGCCTGTACTGCGTACCATGTAACCAGAATAAATGTCCGGGCCGAGTTGTTGGTGGCCTAAACAGTCACCCCATGGGGGGGTTTAAAGAAATCTGATGAGGAAGGTAGCTGGTTATTCACATTGGTAGAATTGAAAAAGAAGATCTAACCTATCAAGGGGTCAGCTTGGAGGGTAATGGCGGCAATACACACATGGCGCCTTTATTGGTGGGTATTTTGTGGTTGCCCAAAGGTAGCCCACAGACGAAACTGGATCTTTTGTGCAATAAACCTCACACAGCAGTATTGCAGAGGGTGAGGTGATATCCGGCCACCCTGTTTAGCGGGGACAACCCCCGGATTTAAAAATTTGGTTTAACTAACTAAACATTACACAGTTTTGCATAAACCAGAAGTGTTGTCATCTCCTTCACATTGCTCTTCCCACCTAGTCATCATGGTTGCAAGTGGCAAAGCTGTTGACAATGCAGTATCAAATCACAGTTGAATGGAAATGGGAATTTTGTGTCAACATTTTTTTGTGAAAGAAAATTGAAGTCTAACCAAAGTTAAAAAACTGGGACTATTCTGATAAGTCA
>JAMKCH010002492.1:0-52476 GCA_023653785.1 Ophioderma brevispina
TCTTTCATCAAAAGAGCTATATAGGATCTGTGATAATTAAGTCCTTCTCGTTTGAGTTTCTCACGGATTCTGAATGATCCATAAACTTGATTGCTCTCATTAAAAATGATTTTAATACGCTTTTTTAAATAGACTGTCTCAGGTTTTGTTATAACAATGTCTTTATGTTGCAACCATGCATAAAAAGAGTTTGTGCTAATTTTTAGAACCTTGCACATTTTCACAACTGGATATTCTGTTTTGTATTTGAAAATAAATTGATAAATATCTAGTCGCTCGAGGAGAAAATGCTCACGGCTTTTTTTAATATATCTCGCTCTAATTGAGCATCTTTCAATGCTTTCTTTAATCGACGGTTTTCTTGTTCCAAAAGCAATGTAGCTTCATCTTTAAAAGCTCCGATTTCAGATTGATATTCTTTTTTCCATCTGCTTACCATATTTGCATTTAAATTGTACTCTAAGCAAACAGCTTTTAAGGATTTACCTGATTCTATTAAATCAACCACTGTCTGTTTAAATTCTTTCTCGTAACGGGTTCTTGTTCTTTTCATTGTCTGTAAAATTACTAATTTAGTAGCTTAACAAATTATACCAACAAAACTAGACATTCCAGTTCAGGAGTTAAAATATAAGCTTTGGAGCTGTCCTTTTGGGCGAGAATTTGCAAGGTGCTGTCTATTTTTTCTTTGATGTCTTCCGGAGTATTTCTGTTGATATGCAACCGGTTGGTTTTTTTTTCTTAGGGTTGTTGGTATCTTCAGTTGTCAATGAAATGACTCCGCCTGTAGCAATATTCAAAAAATAGGTATCCACAGCTTTGTCCAAACAAAACCGCACTTGCTTGGCAAGCAAATGTTTGCTTGTTTGGTAATGTTGGATATTGGCATATATCTGCGCACCAATTGTTATTACAATGGTAGCCGAGATAAAAGTACAATCCATTTGTGTTCATTTTTTTTCACAATTCCTGAATTACAATTAGAAAAAATCTTTTTTGAAGATAAAGACGTCTCAAAAATAGAAAGAAATCCTTGTTGAATTAAGAAAAAGTAAGAACATTTAACACTCGTTAACTTAAATCCAGTAAGCTTGCTTTTATATTTGTGGGAATAAAAAGTAAAGATATGCTTGTAAAAAAATCGATTCTGTGGTTGGTGCTCGTCTTAATGAGTACGTTAGGACTGCATTCACAAAGTTTTCAAGGGAAAGCAGTATATGCGTCCAAAACAAAAGTCTCCATGGATTTTGGAGATCGGAAAATACCAGCGGATGTAAAACAACGGATAATAAAGAGAAGAAAAGAATTTTCGGAAAAAACTTTTGAATTGATTTTTGATAAAAAGGCTTCAGTTTACAAAGAAGAAGAAAAATTGGGTCTCACAGGTGAAAGAAGCAACCGAGGAAGTATGTTTGCCTCTGTTTTTGGAGGTACTTTGGCGGGTGAATTTTATAAAAACACCGCCACAAAGGAGAGCAAACGTTCTGTTGAGTTTTTTGGAAAGAATTTTTTGATTGAGGAAAACTTAGAGACTTATCCATGGAAGTTGGTAAAAGAAACTAAAAAAATAGGAAAATATACCTGTTTTAAAGCCATTGCCGAAGTGATGGAGCCCCTGCGAAATTTTGCAGCCCCCAAAGAAGGAGAAAACCAACCGAAAGAAGCAGTCATGCAAAAAGTATTGGTGACAGTTTGGTATGCTCCTGAAATTCCGGTAAATACGGGTCCTAGTAAATATTGGGGGCTTCCTGGATTGATTTTGGGAGTGCAATCAGCAGACATTCAAATTTGGTGTACAAAACTGGTATTAAATGTTAAAGAAAAGAAAACTTTGAAAACACCTTCCAAAGGAAAGAAAATTTCTGAAAAGGACTTTCAAAAAATGGTGCAACAAAAAACGGTAGAAATGCGCGAACAATTTCGACGTGGCAGAAAAGGCGGTAACAGACGACGCTAATTAGAATGAGTTCAAGACCCTTTCTCTTATGAAAAAAAATAGTTTATTACTGGTGTTGTTTTGTTGTCTTTTAGGCAATATTGCCTATGGGCAATCTGTAAAAGTATACGGAATTGTAAAGGATAGCACAGGAATTGGTTTGGACATGGCAAACGTCATCGCTTTTAATGTAAAAACAGAAGCGATGGAAAATTATGCCATTACAGACCCAAAAGGAAAATACCAAATGAGTTTACCCAACAATGCGGTGTACGATCTAAAAATTAGTTACATCGGTTTTGATACCCAAACCGTGACAGTAGATCTTCATGAAGTTTCTAAAAAATACACCAAAGATATTGAATTAAAAGTAGCTTCTAATTTGTTAAATGAAGTAGAAATCTCTTATGAAATGCCTATTACTGTAAAAGGTGATACCATTGTCTACAATTCGGATTCTTTTAGAAACGGAACTGAGAAAAAGTTGGAAGATGTATTGGAAAAATTACCGGGAGTAGAAATCAATGATGATGGGGAAGTAGAGGTAGAAGGCAAGCGTGTGACCAAAGTGATGGTAGAAGGGAAAGATTTTTTCGACGGAGATTCTAAAATTGCTGTTCAAAATATTCCCGCCAATGCGCTCGATAAAATTGAAGTGCTCCGAAACCATAGTGAAGTTGGGCAAATGAGAGGAGTTACCAATAACGAGGACAATGTAGCTCTGAATATTCGACTAAAAAAAGGGAAAGACAAGTTTTGGTTTGGAGATGTTTCTATAGGTACAGGAAAAGCTTCAGAGGCTGATTTGGATGCTCGTTATGTCGTTAACCCCAAAGTATTTTATTACAGTCCCAAAACAAGTGCGAATCTGTTAATGGACTTGAACACTATTGGAAAAGTGCCTTTTACAACAAGAGATTACTATCGATTTACTGGCGGTTTTCGAAATTTAGCTTCCCGAGGAGGAACTTCTTTCAATGTAGGGACGAATGCTATTGGCTTGGTCTACACTTCAAAATTAATAGAGCCAAGGACGTTACCACGAACTTTTTTCGCATCAAATTTTAATTACAACCCTAATGATAAATTGAGTTGGGGTTTTGGATTTTTCAGGAACGGAAACGAAAAAAAAAATGCAACAAAAATTCAACCCGAGGTCTTCCTGAATTGGGGGGCAACGGAAAAGGCGTAGTTACTAGCATAGCGACCAAAAAGTGATGTGTCGTGTTGAATGATTTAGTAGCTATCAGCCCAATGCAAATGTTCAAATGGATTTACGATGCGTTTCTAAAATTATCCAAGCAACAAGAACAAAGTACGTTGTCGGGGAAAACGGATATTTGTCCAACCCAGGGAGCAATGCTATCCATTATCTTTAACAATGACCGAACCCTATGCGGTTACTAAACTTGAATATTTAAAACGATAAATACCAAGCATTATATGGGTTTGGAAGCCGGCAGTAGTAGTAGATTTATTGCCAAAAAAGCACGGCCATGTTTTCAAATTCTATTTCGATAGGTTTGAATATCAAACAGAACTGACTCCTTTGGTATATGAAGATTGCATTTCACTTTAAACCAACCAACCAAAAACCACCAAAACTGGGAAGTGGATGCCAAATTGACTTATTACCATGTTGATCAATGCAAGGTAATTTGAATGTGACTTTAGGAAGTTTGATTAGTCAGCAAAATTTGATTCTTCCATTTTTCAAATACTCGATACCAATTCTGTGGGTAAAATTGTGAAGGAAGACAACTACAAGCAATGATGTGATGTTATCATTCAGAGGTTGTTTTTTTATGGGGTGCATTATAAATTATTACTGGAAATTCACTTTCGAGCCAGGAATTAAATGGCATATAATACCAAACGGAAGACACCCAGTTAGGAACGTCAAAACCACCAATAATCTCACCCGTTTGCTTCCCGATTTTCGATTTTTATGCCATTACCAGATAAAACAATCCGTTAATTTGCGTTTGTTAGTTATAAATGACAAAACCAGTTTACCGATATTAATAAGTTGTCGGAAGGAAGGATTAGGATTCAGGATTGCTCGTTTAACAATTTACAATGCTGTTTATCGAGGAAACAGAAAGTTGAGAAAGTGCAGGTATATAGTTCTTCGTTGAATTATTTTAGTTTTATCATGTTACAATTATACAATATCAACGCTTCATAGCTATCTAAAAAGGAGAACGAAAAACAAAATAGTACCTTTCAAAACAGGGATTAGGACAGTTGGCAATAAGTTCGGCAAATTCCAATCTTCCAGACGAAACCCTTGCTAGTAATTTTCGTTATGGAAGGAATTTTAGAAAAGTGAAGGTGGAATTAAATGCCAATTCAAATTATTCTAAAATTTTACAATTTTAGCGAGGTGATTACAGCAAACAGAAGGCCCATAGTATAGTGTGGAGGGTTCGTATTGGAACGAACGTTAACAAGGCACCTAATGGTTCTTGCGTATTCAAAAATATAAATGACGATGGGGAGCAAGCTCTTTTTTGATACAGAAAAACTTATATAAATGTAGATGCGTTTGTTTAAAGAATTTTATTTTTACAGCAGATTACAGTCATTTTAAGGACGAAGGACAAAAAAAAAAAAGCAAAAAAACAGTAGCCAAATGAATATGGTTTTAAAAGCAGGATTTGGCCTCTCGAAAAAAAGAGCGATTCGCCGTGGGAGTAGTGCTGTCAGCAACGAATATATTGGTACAAAATCAAATCAAATAGAGACACCATTTATCAAGTTTTGAATACCGTCACAAACACTGGAGTATTTTGTTACAGGCCGAGTTGTGATGTTTTACTGTGAAGTTAACATCGTTAGTGTGGAAAATGTGAAATTAGGCGATTGCCAACCCAACTAGAAATCTATTATGATAAATTGCATGTAGATATCAGAATGAAAATCGCACTGTAACAGTGGATGAAACGACACCTTTGCTATGGGTTTTAAGAGATGAATAGGACCTTTAGGAAAAAAAATTTGGGTGTGGTGTTGGCAATGTGGAGATTGACACGGTACATGTAGATGGGTGATTATGCTACACGACGTTGTTTTTGCCAGTTTCCGTAGTATTTCCGGGGAGAGTAAAAATTACACATAGAAGAGGTTGTTGAAACAATGATCATCCTGTTCAAGAGGCAAATGGCAGATATTGATGGAACACATTGTGGTTATTGTCATATGGCAAAATAATGACGGCAGATGCTTTTTTAGAGCAACTAAGAACCCTCCACAGAAGAAGCAAAAATGGAATGCATGGAAATATTTGTCGTTTGTGCGCTATATAGAATTGAAAAAGCGTTAGGGTATTTGGGTCTTTCTTTTGACTTAGTCTTGGCGGCTGACTAAGAATAAATCAAAAATCTAAATTTTAAGAGTCTCATGCGATACAGAAAAAAAAAACAGCAACATAGATAGAAGGGCTTTTATGAAAGGATCTGCTTTGGCGGGAGGAGGAAAGGAATTTGTTTGGGTTCAGTTGTTTTTTTTTTTTTTAAAAGCGGTTCCCATTTCTTTGTAAATGCCTATGAAATAGTGAACTGAAATTACCAAGATTTCAATGCTTTTATCAAAATAGCACCAATGGTAAGGTCACATTTTTTCAACCCAATCCGGAAGGAATAGGACAAGGCGTAAAAAAAATCAATGCCGATGTTGAGAGCTGAAGGATGAGATTGTGGCTTGGACGTGTAAAAGTGGTAGTACAAGCAAAATGGATACGCAAAAACTTTTCAAGGCAAGATCGCAGGAGGAAGTCAGTCCATTAGAAAGGCTTGGAGACATTGCGACAAAAATGGGGCAAAGCGCGCCCAAATGTTGGTCGAAGCGGCAGCCCAATCAATGGGGTGGTTCGTCAGAAACTTTGCATACAAAAGAAGGGTTGTTATCCTAAAAATGGTAAAAAAGCTGGGAGATGGTGATTTGGTTGTTGTTAGCAGCGGCAACAACTTTGACCAATACCAACAAGTCCCTGCAAACAACCAACAGATTACCATTGTTGGTCGAGTAAAAAAAAGAATGTGATGTTATTTAAATTACAAAGGAGCCCTTGTTGGGTTGGACTACAAAGTAGAAGGTATGGTGTATGCCGCCGTATTGACCCAACAAGCTTTTGGACAAAAGTTAAGGAGTTTCAATGCCGAAAAAACAAAGAATACCGCGGTGTGTTGGATGTTTTTCAGGTGCTTGAAATGAAAAAACATTGCTGGAATTGCCAAAAATACAGGGCGCCTTTTCAGGAAAAAAAGGAAGCTGTGCATGCTCAATGGTGTTTGAGTACAACAGTAACTTTGGATTGGAAATGCAGAATTTGGAAGTGAAAAAATGAATGATTTATGAATTCCAAACGCCTTGAAGAGCATTCAGAAAAGAGATATAGAAGCGGTTAATGGACATGGGCACCAGACTGTTTTGAAGCCGCTTATGAAAGGGCCCATTTATACCACATTAATTGTATGGAGCCGAGACGCTGAACTTTTTGGCCAATGTTACTTCAAAGAAGGGTTGAATTGGCCAGGTTCTAGTCAAACTCCGGAAGCTTCGGTCGTAACGTTGTTCTAAAAAAACGGATTAGAGCTGCTTCTGAAATAAGTGTACACGGACCGGATGGGTGGAGGTTTGGAAGAGGTGACAGGAGGATTTTGTGGTGGATGCTGCAGTATTTCTGCGAAATTAAGACCTGTCAATGGGCTATACCCGTGAAGATGATATGACTGCAGGGATTTACAAAACAGCTTGTGAAATATACGTTCGAGCTGCGCTGCAAAACAAAAAACTAGCAGGCCTACCGATTAAAAGAAGCGGCAATTAATAGAGGATGGGGAAAGGACATGCTCAAAATTTTCCTTTTGGAGATGTGGAATGTGATAAATGTGTTCTGGAGTTGTTTCCAGTTAAAGTGAATCTATCGGTTGTGGAGAGTCTCCCGTTTCAAACTTTTTGGCTTGTGATGAACAGCGTTTTTTAGATGAGTCGGTAGCGGAAAAAAAAAAAATGAGGAGTTGACCCGATTGACTATCGATTGCAAATGCTGCGAAATATCAAAGGGCAAAAACCGAAGTATGTGTCCAGCGAATGATTGCCTGTTATTGAAAAAGTGAAATGAAAAAAGAAGCCAATGGGGAGTTTAAAAAGAAGGTGTTCCAAGGATTCGTGCCTATTACAGCCATAATTCCTATGAGCAGAGGGTGCGGGGTTGTGTTTGAAAATAATTACCCTTAGTACAAACGAGCGTGTATGCCCGGTCGATTGTGGGATAGTAAGTGAACCCATTAGGAGCCGCAGAACAACAGGGCGGCAGGAGGTGTATGTGTAATAGATGGGTTGACATGCCATGTATGGTTTGATATATGCCTAGGAGAAAAAGAAACCGAAGCACGAAAATTTATGGCAAGTTATTATCGTTGACTTCGAATGACGAAACCACCGGAAGTTATTTGCTTCATTATAGCAAGTGAATTAAAACCCAACAGGAGTGGGGAACCGACCGTGCCTCCAGCCGGAGCGCAGTTGGAAATGCCCCGATTAAGAAAGACACGGGGAAGGGAAGCGTTTGCGTAAATTGCCATTGTAAAAAACTGGAAACTAAAAATAATGAACCACGAATTAAAAAAAATCCTCAATGCATATAGAACCTTGGTTTTTTCCAAACAAACACTGGAGGGCAAAAAGCTGTTTTGGCAACTGTGTTGCGGTGGACGGACTTTCCTACCGAGGCGCGTGTGGTATGCTGGGGTTGGACACAATGGAGAAAGAAGAAAACCATTGGGCGTTGTAAGTGGTGTTTGTGTCGAAAAGACGTCGTCCGACAATGCGCAACTGTATTTGCGTTGGGGGAAATCGAAATAATGACTTACGACGGACGTTTTCGTTTGGGCTGTGAAGGGCACGTTGTGGTATGTGCTGTTAGAAACTTTTCTTTGGAATTGATGGAGGTAGATGCTTGGCTTTCTTACTATGCAAGCAGATGAAAAGAAACTCATTTTGAAAATCAATTCCTATTACACCTTGGAGGAAACTACGCAGTTATCGATGGGTAGTTCCGTGAGTTTTTTTGAAGGGCAAAAAATTTCTTTTTCAAAAAAAAAACGATTGGAGCCTGTTTCGGGAAATGCATGGTTTAAGAAAATTGCTCCCGTTTTCGCTTGTATATTTTTGGTGCCGAACACGATGCAGCGAGCGTGGAGGTGACAGCTGCAAATTGGGTTGGGAAGTAGGGTAGTTTTGTGGTGCCGCTCTGTAAAAGAATTGTTCCGATTTTCCTGCCGCCGTGCATCAGTTAGTGAGAGTAGCGCTCTGAAGATTTTTCAAAAGGAGATTAGATCGCAAACAGCGGTGTGGTATTTGATGAATCATAATTTGCAAAAGATTTATTGTATTTAAACGGCGTTGTGAAAATAGCAATGCCGTTGTTGTATATTTTGTATAGGTCTGTTAGTCCGTCCAAAAAGAAAGAACAATTGTTGTCCGCTTTATTGGACTAGATCTATAGCGCTCAGAAGAAATTCTTGAAAAAATTTACGGACCGGCAGGATGGCATTTTGGGGCAGGAAGAAGAAGAAACTCCTTCGGAAATTGCCATTCTATGGTGGCGAAGTTTATGGCGGTTAGCAAGAGGACCAGAGAGTGGTCATTTTGCAGAAAAAAAAGTTGCCAACACAGAACGTACTAATATTTTTCACAAAAAGCAAGAAACCCGAAAATTAAGCGACACGAGATTAGGTCGATGCCCAAAATAGTTTAGCCGCCAGGAAAAGCCAGCCGTATGGGCAGGCATATAAAAACATTGCTTCCCTATAAAAAACAACATTATTGAGCATGTGGTAGCACTGGTGTGGCAGTTCCAAACACAAACGTGATATGTGGCGGTAGGGGCGTATATGACGAACAGCTAAAAATGGTATTGGAGAATTGGGCTGTAAAGCTTATAGAAAACAAGCATTTGGCGAAAAAAGGGATTGGTGAAGTGATGAAGAATGAACGTTTAAAAGTTTTCTGTAGAACGGCGATTGGAGCAATGCAAAAACACGAAAGGTATGGTTTGTTTGGCAGATCCGCCTTTTTTGAGTTACTGAGAAAGCATTTGATCATTTGTTGAAAATATTCAAAAAAAAACTCACTCAGAAAAAAATAGTAGAAAGTGTTTATGGTGGTGATAGGGCAGGGGTTCCTGCGGTGGTTTCCGGAAAAAAATTTTTCTGAATTTTTGAATTTGAAAGGCGATTTAGGCGCAAAAAAAGTATGGAGCCCAGAGGTCGGAAGTGGTTTAGGTGATTAAAAAAATTGCATTTAAAAGATCTAGATACTCAAAAAGACTACGAGACTCAAAATTTAAATAACATAAAAAAACCAAAAACAAATTGTGGGGATGTTGTAAAAAGGATATTGCAACCGCTCTTTCACGACTATTTCGGAGCAACGGTCTGGTAGTTCAGCTGGTTAGAATACCTGCCTGTCACGCAGGGGGTCGCGGTTCGAGTCCGGGCAAGAACCGCAATTAGCGAGGTGTCTGAAAAGACAAGCCTTTATTTTGCATTTTTTAGATTTATTAATTTTAAGATGAGTAAGAAGTAGTTTTCAGGCCTATATATAACCAAGACCAGTTAAGTCTGTGCCTCAGTTATGATTGAATGAGTACCGGAGAATCATATGTTTGCGAATAAGTAAACACATTATCGACCATTTAGATATTACGCTTTAGAGAGAGGACAAAGAAAAGCTACAAGGGAGGGGCACCTATAGCATAATCCTCGAATGTTATCAAAGGTTATTATGTCTGGATATTTACGCAATCTTTATTCCTCAAAGAAAAATAGAACAGCCCTTAGGAGAACATCAATTTTCTGTGGCTTAGTGGTCAAAGCAAACCAGACATAAGACTATAAACGATTTTAGAGTCAAACGTTTGCACAAAAGCACTTAAAAAAAATCTTTCACCAAGTTGTTGTTTTACTTGCAGAAGAAGTTGTACATCCTTAAAAGTATTTTTGTAGATGGACACCAAGGTAGAAGCCCCAACGCCAAACCCGTTATACTTTGGGGGGCAAATCAACTAAGACTAGCAAAGAGAGTATCAAAAACAAAAATTAAACGAATTATGGGTCGAGTTGAAAAGGTTATAAAGGACGAACAACAAAACCCAATCAACCTGACTTTGAATCTATAGATGCTAATAAAATAGAAGTTCACCCATTAACAAAATCAAAACGATGCCTTTACAAGGAAAAGAATAGCAAAGTAGAAGTGAGACAAAGAAAGTAAAACAAAACTTCCAATTATGCAAAAAGAAATGGCCTGGAGGGGAGAACATGGCCAAGTACGAAACACAAGAAGAAGCACATTTTAAAACAGCGCAACAGTTACAGTAAAACCGATCCTGGACGTTAACCTTATGTGTATGAAAGATGACCACATGCAAAACGGACAGCTTAAGCCAGGCTACAATGTTCAAGCCTCCACCAATAATCAATACCCTTCCCATTTACACACTAGCACAAAACCACGCAGACACACTAATTAAAAGGACCACCTAGCAGACCAGATTGAAAACTATAATGAAACACCAGAAACATTACCGCAGATGCAGTTTATGGAGTTGGAAGAAAAATATAACAGATTTAGAAGACAAAGAAAAGAAATTACAAGCTTACAGTAAAAATACAACTACTTCCATAAAGAACAACAAGGACAAAAAACAGAACAAAATAAACCCCTTTTGATCCTGACCAATTGCATTATAACAAAGGAGAGCGATTACTATTACGTCCCATGGGGAAAAGCCATGACTAACATTGGTAGTTATAAAAGAAAACCAAAAATGGCTTTTCTCTTGAACAAGAGTTGCAGCGCTACCAAGCCAAACTGTAAGGGTTGCCCCCACTAAGGAAAAACGGGGTTTTAGTATGTGTCATAAATCAAAGAAATCGAATATAACCGTAATTACAAATAGGATCCGATTTAAGTCTAAAGCCAAGCTCACTACTCACCAGCCCAAAAAGGAATGCCAAAAGGAAACGCGTGTTGGGATTGTGTAGAGGCTTGTTTTGGAAATATTCAACAAAACATGAACTTTTAAAACGCTTATGTTAAGAGGTACGATAAGTAAATGTGGAAATAGGGCTAATTGCAATGGCACATAACCTTAAAAAGTATAGTTTGGCCTATATAAGAGGATTGTTAATAATAACAAGTCCTTTGAAATCAAAAAAAAAAATTCTATTCTGAAAAACACAAAAAAGAAAATAGCCTAAAAATTGACTATGGTAGACGACCTCCTTTGTTTATAAGGGTGAGGGACGAGAAGTTCACCCTGAGCTCAACCACGCTTAGGAGGTTTAGTTAAGGGAAAGTCCCGTCCCAGACCCCGCAATTAATTCTCTTTTTTTGGAGAGTTTTTTGTTCATAAGGTCGTCTTGTGGAAGGGACGAGAAGTTCACCATGCGTCAACAACGCTAGAGATTGTCAGTTGAAGGATACGTCCGTCCAGACCGCAAAAAATTTGAAACAAAATCTTACAAATCCTTTAAACCTTAGGTTTTTAGGGTTTTTTTTTGAATCAAAATTCATTTTAAAATTCAAAAGTTTTTTTTTTTTTTTTTTTTTTTTTTTTTTTTTTTAAAAAACATACTGACCTCTTGATTTTTTTTGTAGTTTCGATTTGACTTTCGTTTGAACCATTTAAAAAACGTCTTGCAAATGGAAACCAATCAAAAACGTACAGTGTTTGTTTTTTGGTTTGTAGTTGGGGTATTAGGGGTGGTTTTAAATAGAACTCTCACAAAACCTATCTTTTTCGACAAAATGATACTATAGCTGAATTCAATCAGCAATTATGAAAAAGAACAATTGTCACAAAGAATTTACTACTAATTTGTGGACAAAATTCTTCAAATTAATAATAAGCAAAAGCATTGAAAGGCAAATAGAAAATCTATTAAAATGGAAAATCAACAAAGGGCTCTTAATACTACATGGGACGATACAGAACTTACGGCTCATCAGGATGCTGTAAAGGAAAAGCTTTAGGAACGTCTAGAGATTAAAAGGTGATTATAAGAGTGGCCAATGGTATTTAGTTAGACCCAAAATAAGTGATATTTATTGGGACAATCTGCCTACTGCTGAAAGAAATAGCAGTAGGCCAATAGCCAAACTTGATAAAATAGAACAAGTACCAAAGGAGCTATCTTAAATGCACTTGGTTTTTTTTTTAGTACCACAAATACCAAGAAATGGTATTGCTCCGATGGGTCACCAAGAACAATAAAAATTGGTATCATGCGAACAATTAAATTCAAGAGAAGAAAACAACACCTAAAAATTTTTGGCAAGGAAAAAAATAGCCGTTTGGTATTCAAGCGCTAAATGAATGGGGAACGGTAAAGTAACAGAGCAAGAAGCGCAAAAAATAATTACCTCTTAGAAAGGAAGATCCAAAACATTGGGACATGATAAGCCTTAGCACCAGTCTTGGATACATAAAAAATAATGAAACAGAGCATGGATAATGAGTGAAGATAAGTTTTTACTATATCAGTACTCATGAAAAAGACAGCCATATTCAATACTATAGCTGCTTGAAAAAAGGGATGACACCTTGTTGCTGTAGAAAAAAGAATGGTGGTTAGCACGACATGGAAAATATCTTTAAAATGGATATCGCAAAACATCTAGGGTTTAAAGGTGCGGTACTTATAAGTAAAGTGGAAGTTAATACATCGTTTTTCTGAAGATATATTGATTTGGCGGATATTGTTGATAAAGAGTATTTTGAGTGCTATGAAGTGATATCTCTTAAAACGCAAATGAAAAACTCCGCAAAGAAGCAGGTAAAGTACTACTGAAACATTTTTTAAAGAGTCGTAAAGAAGCCTTTCTAAATGAAGGTTACAAGGATTAGAAATTAAAAGTTATGCAGCTCATGCACGTGGTGATCAAGATCCAAGAGTTCTTGAAATATTATTCAAAAATGTAATCAGTCAAAACTCATACTACATATTACCAAGAGGTTCAAATAGAAATAAGTTGCCGATCATTAAGAGAGCCTTATACAGAAAAAAATTATTGGTGCCGCTTGAGTTGGATGGGTTTCATGACCAAAACTTTTGCTGAACCCTCTTTCAGAGGGTATAATACGAGTCAACCCAGAAAGAAACTTTTAGAAAATTATCTATTCATCGAAGAGTTTACATCGTCCACCAAAGAAAAAATAAGGGGTCGATCGTTTATTTAAGTCGCCATTTATATTATATCTACCAACTATCACATGCAGGTATTGCCGATCGTGCCATTAAAGATCAAGACAACTTTATGAAAGCTATCGTTGCCACACGTTTATAAATATAAAAGAGTGGTCATATAGATTACAATCAACATAACCCACGTAATTTAAACCCAATACACATAGGACGGTAGTAAGAACTGGGTAACGATTACGCAAAATTGAAGAGGATATGATATGAAGAATTCAAACCTTCTTTTAAGATGTATTAAAACTTGGAAGGTTGAAAGAAAACTTCAACAAATTATTGGGCTTGAAATTAAAAATTTAACGTTCATAGATACAAAAACGATTATCTAAATTAGTTGGGGTATTAAATGTTCTATTTGAGACAGTTTTGTAGGGCTTTATCTTTCTCAGTAGTATCAAGGGGATAGAGGTGTATCGTTATATTTTAACGATATATTTTGTTAACTTGAATACGACACAACCCTAAAACAATAGCTCGGATGACCAATCATTCCACCCTCGGTCGTCTGCAAATACTTTTCGCCATACCGTAAGCAACATTTTATGCTTTTATATTTTTTTTTAGTATAAACAACAAGCCTTCACTGCGCCAGGTTGTTTTCCTTTATTGCAACGGCTGCTCAAAAACGCTGGGAGATTGCAAGTTTGAAGGGAAGGTCCCGTCCAGACAGCCTCTTTTTGGGGAAATTGTTGGAAGAGAAACCTTATTAGCAAAAGCTACGGCATCGGATTGAAGGATGAGTGGTATTACACCGTGACATTAAACTTGTGTTATTTAGGTGAATGTCCAAGTTTAATGAATTGCTAGGTGAAGAAGAACTGAGTTAAAAAACAATTCTTTTCTTCCTTCATTTTGGTCATTTGTATCTAGGTTTTTTAAGATGTATTTGGTATTTTGGTTTCTTTTTTTTGTCTCCCACAACGGCGGCAGTTTTTCTACATAGTATTTGATAGCACTTGTTTTTTGCAGTAGATAGGTGCGGTTGTCCTATGTTTTTATATATTATTAGGAAAATTAAGAACACAAGCTTTAAGTATCGTATCCGTAGAAGATACACCAAAAAAGATTGGCTTTGTTATGAACTTATAACAAAGTTGGTTGGCAGTAATTTGAAAAAAACCTTAATAACTAAAAACAAAACAAACACTTAAAGAAGAGTGAATAGCATGAAATAATAGACAAAATTGGTACTCAATACCAAATTGGAAACTGTGAATCTGGAGAAAGACTTTATTCTCATCTGCACTAAATCAATCGGAAAAGATATTAAGGATTTTCAGAAGGTGATACTGGAACTACAAATAAAATCAATATTTAGATATAAGATTTGAAAAGAACAGACTTTGTATTTTGAGTAGAAACAAAAAACAAGTTTCGTAAATGGAAATAAAGAAAAAATTCAGAACCAATGACAAGGGACTTGTCGTTTGAAAAAGCTTATTCTGACAAAAGGATTGTTGCCCTCTTGCCGAAACAGAAGGTGACGATATTGTTTGGGTATGGTCAACAGTAATTAGTAGATGATGAAACATATAGTTCTTGAAGAAACTAAACTTAAAACATTTGAGGAGTACGAAGAAATATGCTTTGGGTAAGTACACGACCAAAATAACAGGAGTTAATTGATTCTATCAAAACCCTTAATGAAAACTCCATGCGCTGGTGTTTGTATTTTGTGTTGTGGAAATGAAAAAATTAGGAAGCCAATTCGTTGGCACTTGTCTTTTAGCCTTAAAAAATGGTTTAGTATATGGAAACATTAAGGATACAATTAACCCTAAAACTGGGAAACCTCTAAAAGCAGAAACAGTAGTACTCAATAACATCAAAGATATTTTAGAAGGATTATTAACGAAAAGCGGTAGTATAAACAAGGCTAGTAAGTTAGCAATTCTTAACAATAAAGTTTTAGATGACCAAGATGTTCAAAGTCTTACTTATAAAGAATTAACTGATATTTTAAAGTTTATAGACACTAACATAGTGCCTTACATAAACGATAAAAATACAGCTGGACAAGATTTGTTGAATTTGTTCTTCACAACCTTTAATAAATATGTAGGGAAATCTGATAAAAACCAAGCTTTTACGCCAGACCATATATGTAGTTTTATGAGTAAAGTCGTTGGTGTCAATAAACATTCAAGGGTTTTAGACCCTTGTTGCGGTAGTGGTGCTTTTCTGGTAAGAGCTATGACAGACGCAATGGATGATTGCGAAAGCGAAGATGAACGAGAAAAAGTAAAACAAGAGCAAATTTTTGGAATTGAATATGAAGCAGGCGCATTTGGCTTGTCATCTACAAATATGTTAATTCACGGAGATGGAAACTCGAATGTAGTCCAAGACTCATTATTTAACAAAGGTAAATGGATTGAAAATAATGACATCAATATAGTATTGATGAATCCGCCGTATAATGCTACAAAAAAGTTTTGTAATTCCGATTATACGAAAAATTGGGATAGTAAGAAAAAAGAAGACCCTTCAAAAGGTTTCCATTTTGTTGAATGGGTAGCAAGACACGTTTCACCATTAACTAAAATGGCAGTATTACTTCCAATGCAAGCAGCTATAGGTAATAGTAGAGATGTCAAGGAGTTTAAGAAAAAAATGCTAGATAACTACACTTTAGAAGCTGTATTTTCTTTACCTGTTGAAGTATTTTATCCAGGTGCAGCAGCAGTTGCTGTGTGTATGGTGTTTGACCTTTCACAAAAACATATTAAAGCAAATAAAGAAACATTTTTTGGATATTATCGAGACGATAAATTCACAAAAAGGAAAGGACTTGGTAGGGTTGAAATGACTGATGAGAAAGGAAATAGTTTATGGGCAAAAACAGAAGAATTATGGCTTGATTTGTTTAAAAACAAAAAGCAAGTAGCAGGTTTATCTGTTATGCGGAAAGTTAGTTGGAAAGATGAATGGTTGGCGGAAGCATATATGGAAACTGATTATAGTAGTCTCGAATCCGATGATTTTGAAAAAACAATTAGAGATTATTATTCATACATAATTAAAGATGGTGGCGAAAATGCTTAACACAGATAATTGGGAAGAATTTTGTTTGAATGATTTATTCGATATCGGTCCCGGCAAATACCATAGTAAGGATGAGTACGATGAAGGATTTACACCTTATGTCACAGCTTCAGCAAATAATAACGGCATAGCACAGAGAATTAGCTTAACACCTGATTTTAAAGGTAATGCTATAACAACAGGTAAAGTTGGTTGCACAGCGTTTTATCAAATAGAAGACTTTTGTGCTTCGAGCGATGTTAATATTTTCAGAGCGAGTAAATTTAAAATGACTTCTAAAATAGGTGTTTTTATTACGTCTATTATCAATTTTTCTGAAAATTACAAATGGACTTACGGTAGACAATGTCGTGTAGGTGACAGTAAAAAAATTGTTATAAAACTGCCTATTATATTTGATAAAAATCATAATCCAATAATTGATAATGAAAAGAAATTCAATCCTAAAGGTTATGTTCCTGATTTTAAATTAATGGAATCAATTATTGAAAATAAAATAAATAACAGTTCAATTGGAAACTCATTAAAAACGAAAAACCGAAACAATAAAGCCTCGTTTGAAACAGAAAATTGGAAAGAATTTTATTTGCATAAGCTTTTTAACATTACTATGGGTAATGGAATAGATGCTAATAAGACTACTAATTTTGACCCAAAATATAATATGTATCGAGATAGATAGCAATGGAAACGTGTTAGTTTGCTGTAGTGGCTGACATAAATGGCGAAGACCCTTAACAGCCAGGTGCAATGTCTGTTTCTTTAGGCGGAAGGAGAGTTTTTTTAGCGTATTGTGTTTATTAAAAAAAGCGTTTTTATAAAGCTCAACAATGTTGCCGTTTTAAGAGAAAAAGAAGCAATCTTTCGCTTCATTACTAAACCTTTTTATTCTCTCTAATTCGTAATGAAGTAACGTTTAAATATTTAGCATTCGGTAGAGAATTAAATTCTATAAATAGGAAGATTTTTTACAATCAAACGTCCAGTCTTAAAAAAGGAAATGAAACTGGTATTGATTAAAGAAAAAAGATTATTTCTGAAATGGATATTTACCTGATTGGAAACTTATCGGACGAATTATCCAACAACTTCCGTATAGGAGATAGAATATGAATGAATAAAAAACTACTGCAAACAACGTATATAAAAAAATAGCGGTTTATCGAGTATCAAAAGAAATGAATAAATTAAAGGTCACTAATAGTCCGAAAAGTTAGTGCTCCTCAAAAATCCGCATTGTTCATATACAATCGGCGTTGGGCACATTTGGGGGGTCAACGACAATTTATGGGATAATATTTAGATTCATAAAAGATAATGATGCATTAGATATTATGGCGCTATACTACCCAAAGATTTATTAGTTTTTATTTGATATGTATCTTGAGAATCGGAGATATATCGGTTAAAAAAAGACACATTTCATTCTAATTTAGAAGAAAAGAAGAAGAAAGAATATACTACCCCAAGGTTAACTCAACGAGGTGATTAGAGTTATAAGGTTTTATAGCAGAGTAAACAGCATTCAAGGACTCCAATACGAGCTAAAGCAGGTTCTATCTAATATAAAAAACAAGACGTTGGCGAGATAAGAAACCAAAAGTATAGAGGGGGGTTGAAAATGATTATTCCTTCATTTCAGAGGGCTGTAAATTAACATCAGATCTTGCTGATTTTTTAAAAGCTACAAGGTAGAGAAACCCGCCGAGAGATAACGATAGTATATAAGCAAGTTATTATGGTATTTATCCACGGACTTTACAACATAACAACGCCAATTATAAGAGACAAGTAAGTCGGATTGACAAAGAAACAAAGTCCAATGCGAAATTAACTCATAATTTATTCAGAAAATATAGGAGCGTCGTATTTAAGCCTTGATGAGGTAGACCTATCTATCTAAAGCGAACTCAACACTTATTTAAAAAAACCCAATAAGACTGGACGAGTAACACAGAACCTGAGTTGCTTGTTAAAAGGAATTAAACTAATGCTATTTAACATCGATGGCCCATTGAAACAATCCCCTTAGAACAACGCAAAACAGTTAAAAAAGAAGTAATTTATATATGGCAAACATATGAATTTAACAGCTAAGATTTGTTTTCCAAATGCTAAAATTGTTACCGATTAGATTTCCAATGTAGTAAAGACTTGTTACAACAAACAGCAAGCATTACAGAGCAGAGATGTTAGAGTACAAACATCGTTGGAAAGCAAAGAGATGAGACAAAGCTATTGTAGCACACTAAAAAAGAATGCAGAATACGACCCTAAAGTGGGCTAATCCAATTGATAATACAAAAAAAACAGCTTTTTCGGTCCTAGAAGCAGATACAATTATATAGATAGCTCAAAAGAAAAAACCAAATGACTGAACTCAGAACCAAAGGACAAAGAGCAGAATTATTCATTCAATCTAAGATTCAATCTTTATCCAACCAAACATCATCGGAAAAGCCTATAACAAAAAAGAACAAAACACACACTTTAGATTAGAAAGCATTTATGAAGAAACATTAAAAAAAAGCCAAAACACCAAACAAACGATTTGAACATTGGTTTGAGGAGACAGAAGCTAGTAATTTAAATTAAAATTCAATATTTAATATTCTTATTATTTTGTTGTTTTTTGGTTTTGTATTTTTTAATTTCTTTCCTTTGATAATAGAAACAACCAATGCAAATGCAATAGTCTTCAACTCTAAAATTAAACTGTTTAGAGCCAATCAACGAGGGGTAAGAGATACTCCAAGTTGTTCCTCTTTAGATAGAAAATTATTCGCTTACTATATCCCCATAAATTTACTTGAAGCCCAATTTTGACCCTCCCTTGAAAATGTATACACTAAAACAATGTATCGTGTAAAATGATGGATATGTAAGACGGTAAGAGCGAACGTTTTAAACTTAAAGTCCTTGATGAACTTTCTAAGGGAAACCACTCTAAAAAGACAAATAGGACTGCTCCTGGCATACACCAAGTACCAGTACGGAATGGAAAAAAGTACAATCGTAAAGATTTAATGAATACCCGAATACTCGGCCAAACAGATAATACTTACAGAATAAAAGCCCTGCAAAAGGAACCTTAAACAGCCTAAAAGAACTGCTTATAAAGAAGATCTCGAAGAGCTTGTAGCGACAGTTATCTTAAAGTAGCGGCTGATAAGTTTAGTTTGGAATGTCTAGTTTTGTTGTATAATTTGTTAAGCTACTAAATTAGTAATTTCAAAAATTAAAAAAAGAACCCGATTACGAGAAAGATTTAAAACAGACGGGTTGATTTAATAGAATCAGGTAAATCCTTAAAAGCTGTTTTGCTTAGAGTACATTATAAAAAATGCAAAATGTTATAATGGTAAGCAGCATGAAAAAAAGAAGCTCAATCTGAAATCGGAGCTTTAAAGATGAAGTCTATCATTGCTTTTGGAACAGAAAACCGAATACAAAGCACAATACTCTCACCAAAATACAGCAATAGAACAAGATGCTCATGCGAGCGGATAATTAAAAAAGCCGTGGACATTTTCCCTCCTCGAGCGACTAGATCATTTAAATCCCAAATCTATTTTCAATACAAACAGAATATTCCAAGTTTGTGGAAAATGGCAATGTTCTAAAAATAGCACAACAAACACAAAAAACACACTCCTTTATGTCCCCCTTCAAATTATGCATGGTTTGCAACATAAAGACCTTGTATAACAAAACCTGAGACCAGTCTATTTAAAAGCGTATTCAAATCATTTTTATGAGAGCAATCAAGTTTATGGATCATTCAGAATCCGTGAGAAACTCAAACGAGAAGGACTTAATTATCACAGATCCTATATAGCTCTTTTGATGAAAGAAATGGGACTAAAAGCGTACTTTCAAAGAAATTAGAGTCTGTACTACAGATTTCCGATCATGAAATGTACCTAGCCAAAAATGTACTTAATAGAAATTTTAAGGCAGAAGAGTTAGGGCATAAAATGGGTGTCGGATAAACCTATATTAGAGTTAAAAATAAATGGAACTTGATGTGACGACAGTTTTAGATTTAGATAGCTGATAGAAAAATACTAGCATGGACTATAAGCCATGACATGACTACTGAAAACACTGTTTACAACAAAGGCTTGGCTAGAAGCAAGAAAAAGAGAGAGACTCAACTGATATGCATATTTTCCACTCTGATAGAGGTGTGCAGTATGCATCAAATCTAATGAGGTCTCTTTTTAAAGACAATCAGAAATAACCCAAAGTATGAGCAGGAAAGGAAATTGTTTGGGATACACGCTGTGGCGGAATCCTTTTTTTTAAAAAAAACGCTAAAGTATGAATGTACTAATCGATTCGTATTAAATCAACTCCTTCATTGCTAATAGAGAATGAATTAAATCAACTGTACATTATGAAAGATTGCAATTCAACTATAAACGACTCAAACCCTGCTGAAAAAAGAATTATAATAAGAATTAAAAAGTATAAAGAAATCGCTTAAATATTTATAAACAAATTTATTAGGTAGTCCATTACAAAGATGTTTTATTGACTGGAAACAAAACTAAACATCAAGCCCTAATGGAAACTATAGACAACCAATCCCAAAAGATAGACCCTATAGCGTCTCAAACATCAAGGAATATCATTAACTCAGTGATGCTTTTTAACAATACAAAAGAGATACATCCAGAGAGTAAATTGAAAACCAAGTGTTAAAAATTGTACTCTCAAAAGAAGGAGACTTTAACCAAGAGAAGGTGCCAGCCAGAAAATTGATAAGATCCTAAAATCCGATTTTGAAACAACCACAACATCAAATCGCAGAGATCAGTTTAATACTTTTCCTTCCGAGATAATGATGTTTAATACGACGGAAAAATATCGTATTCGGTCCAGAACAACGAATTCTCATCACCGGTTTTGTACAAATACAAACAGCATAAAAGAATGTTTGTAATCATAGAGCTAACCAAGTCCTGGGCAGCAGACATAACATACCTCATAACAGAACCATAAAGGTTTTTGGTTACTATGGCGCTTTTAACAGATCGCATATTCTCGTAAAATCGTTGGCTATGACCTTAGTGATAGTCTTGAACTAACTGGATGCCGTTATAGGCCCTTAAAAAGCAACTATATCATAAAGAAAACCGAAAAATTTGACACACATCCTTCTGATAGAGAATCCAGTATTGTAGAGCAATATCTATCACCACGAACTAGCGAAAAAAAAGCGCAATTTTTATGACTGAGAATATACACTGCTATGAAAACGCACTAGCAGAACGTGTAAATGGGATACTCAAAGATGAATTTTATCTCGACCAAACCTTTGCCAGTGTTCAAGAAGCGAAAGTAGCAACTAAAAATGCAATCAAATTATATAATTCTAAAAGATTACATTTATCTTTAGACTTTAAAACACCTAATAACGTGCACAAAAATGCAGCTTAAATTTAATTAATAACCTGTAGACGTATTTTAGGACGTGACATAAAATATAAGAGAACTATGAAAAAAATTATTACGTTGATTTTATTAACTTATTCAATAACATCTAAAGGACAATCTGAAAAAATATTCTATCGTGATGTAGTTCAGTCTTGTATCGTTGAAAAGAGAGAATTAATTAAGCAAGCATATGAAAACAAAGATAATAAAAAGGCAAAGGCTCTACGAACAGATATTATTAATACTTGTTTAAAAGGAAAATATTTATCTAATTACGAGTTTAAAACTATCAAGAAGAAAAAGATAAGTACAGATAAAATTGATAAACCATTCGTTCTTTTAACATCTGCAACTTGGTGCGGACCATGTTGGGGAGAAATTCCGACCCTGAATAAACTTGCAGAAATGTATAAAAATGAACTTGAATTCATTGTTCTTTTTTCAAATCAAAAAAATGAATTAAAGAAGATGTCAAAACAATACAGTAAGCGAATACATTTGATTCCTTCACCTGTTAAGCAAATTGGACATGACAACATATTTATTAACGGATTTGAACACAGGTTAGACTTTCCTGGAGCATATTTAATCGATGAAAATAAGAAAATTATTGACTACACCGTTGGGGCGGCTTACCCTACAAAAAACATGGGATGGACTGAAGTGAATAGAATTAATGAAGAGAAATTATTGAAATTCTTAAAACCAATTTTGAAATAAACTATTGCCAACAAAGTACTGTGGTAAAAAACAAGTAAAAACTCATTAATTTATCACAAAAACACTTCTGTAAGTTTGATTATAAACTAACCCTGATTTTGCGATGGCAAAGGCCTGTTTCCATAGTCTGTCGCAAACGACCTAGGTACATGCCTTTATCCTGCCTGAAGCCTATAGGATATAAATACAGGAACAAAGCTCTAGTATCGCACTTTTTAGTTATTTTTGCAAAAAATTTAAATACACACAAATGCTTTCAGTATCTAATTTATCTGTACAGTTCGGAAAACGTGTTTTGTTTGACGAGGTAAACACAAAATTTGTTCAAGGAAATTGTTATGGGATTATCGGTGCCAATGGGGCTGGTAAATCTACCTTTTTGAAAATACTAACCGGTCAAATGGACCCGACATCGGGACAAGTGTCTTTGGAAGCTGGAAAAAGAATGTCTGTTTTATCACAAGATCACTTTGCCTTTGATGAATTTCCAGTTTTGGAAACCGTAATGATGGGGAACAAAGATATGTTTGCTATTAAAAAAGAAAATCGATGATTTGTATGCCAACTATACGGATGAAAATGCAGATAAGATAGGAGAATTGCAAGTGACTTTTGAAGAAATGGGAGGATGGACAGCGGAAAGTGATGCTGCTACTTTATTGTCTTCATTGGGAATCAAAGACGAATTTCATTACACCCAAATGGGTGATATGGATGGAAAACAAAAAGTACGTGTATTGATTGCACAGGCCTTGTTTGGAAATCCAGATGTACTGATAATGGATGAGCCTACCAACGACTTGGATTTTGAAACCATCGCTTGGCTGGAGCATTTTTTGGCAAACTATGAAAATACCGTGATTGTCGTATCGCATGACCGTCACTTTTTAGATGCCGTTTGTACACATATTTCTGACATCGATTTTGGAAAGGTAAACCAATACTCAGGAAACTATACCTTCTGGTACGAATCGAGTCAGCTAGCTGCCAAACAACGTGCACAACAAAACAAAAAAGCAGAAGATAAAAAGAAAGAACTCGAAGAATTTATCCGTCGTTTTTCTGCCAATGTTGCCAAATCGAAACAAGCAACTAGCCGTAAAAAAATGATTGAAAAATTGAATGTAGAAGATATCAAACCTTCCAGTAGAAGGTATCCAGCAATTATTTTTGAAAGAGAAAGAGAAGCAGGAGATCAAATTTTAAATATTGAAAACCTGTCCAAAGAAATGGATGGAGAAAATATTGTTTAAAGACGTACATATCAATTTAAGCAAAGGAGATAAAGTAGCGGTGATTTCTAAAAATTCGAAAGCAGTCACTTCTTTTTACCAAATAATCAACGGGAGTGAAGAAGCAGATTCGGGAGCCTACCAATTTGGAATTACTACCACACAAGCATACCTACCTGTTGAAAATTCAGAATTTTTTCAAAACGCAGAATTAGATTTGGTAGATTGGTTGCGTCAGTACGCCAAAACCGAAGAAGAGCGTGAAGAAGTGTTTCTAAGAGGTTTTCTAGGAAAGATGATTTTTAGTGGAGAAGAAGCCTTGAAAAAATGCAATGTCCTGTCAGGAGGAGAAAAAGTACGTTGCATGCTGTCGCGTATGATGATGAAAAGAGCCAATGTATTGATGTTGGATGAGCCTACCAACCACTTGGATTTGGAGTCGATTCAGGCACTCAACAATTCTTTGAAAAACTTCAAAGGAACGGTGCTGTTTTCTACACATGATCACGAATTTGCACAAACCGTTGCCAATAGAATTATTGAAATAACACCCAAAGGAGTGATTGATAAATACGCAACATTTGACGAATATTTGTCAGACCCCAAAGTAAAGGAGTTGCGTAAAAAAATGTACAATTAATTTTTTAGACAGCTTGTTTTTTTTAGATGTATATTTGAAATTTAATATAAATTCCTAAAATCGAAACCGATGAAAAAATTACTAATTGTAATGGTGGCTTTGTTTGTGTCAGTAACCATTAATGCGCAAGCGAAAAAAAACTTTAATGACTTTGCTAAAAAAGCAGGACTTTCTACTGAAGAAATTGCAAAGGTAAAAGTGATAATCAAAGAAAAATCGAAAATTATCAAAGCGGTAAAAGCTGAAAATCTAGATAAGGCGGTAGCTCGAAAAAAAATCAGAGCAGCAAGTAAAGAAAGTTTTGCTGAGATAACCAAGGTAATTGGTAAAGAGAAAGCGGCAGAATTTAGAGCTTATATGAAAAAAGGCAAGAATAAAGCTAAAAAGAAATAAGCCCTTTTTTTAGAAGGTGTTAAAAGAGAATCCATTTGGATTCTCTTTTTTGTTTTAAGACCAATTCTTATTTGAAATTACTGTAGAATCAATAGCTATTTTCCTTATTTTTGTAGCCTATATAAAAGATTTTTTAGAAAAACAAAACCAAACTATACATGTCGTTAATCAAGTCAATATCAGGAATTCGCGGTACCATTGGAGGAGCAATAGGAGATAATTTAACACCATTGGATGCTGTAAAATTTGCCAGTGCTTATGGAACCTGGTTGCTAGCAAGAAATTCAGAAAACACAGCTGAAAAAAAGTTAAGAGTAGTTTTGGGAAGAGATGCCCGTATTTCAGGAAAAATGATCAGCAGTTTGGTTTCCAATACTTTGGTAGGTTTGGGAATTGATGTGGTAGATTTAGGACTTTCCACCACACCCACTGTTGAAGTAGCGGTTCCTATGGAAGGAGCAGACGGAGGTATTATTATAACGGCTTCCCACAATCCAAAACAATGGAATGCCTTGAAACTGTTAAATGAAAAAGGCGAATTTTTAAACGGAGAAGAAGGACAAAAAATATTGACCTTGGCGGAGAATGATGCCTATACCTATGCCGAAGTTGATGACTTAGGCGCTTATACCAAAGACCGTTCGTATGTAGAAAAACACGTTGCTGCGGTATTGGATTTGGAATTGGTAGATGTAGCAGCCATTCAAAAGGCAAAATTCAAAGTGGTTCTAGATGCTGTAAACTCCACAGGCGGTATTTTTATACCCGCCTTGTTAGAGAAATTAGGAGTAGAATGTGTACAATTGTATTGCGAACCCAACGGACAATTTCCACACAACCCAGAACCGCTAAAAGAACATTTGACAGAACATTTCGAATTTGGTGGTCAAAGAACAAGCCGATTGTGGAAATTGTAGTAGATCCCGATGTAGATTCGTGTTGGCATTGGTCAATAAGACGGTCTAGTTTGGAGAAGAAACACCCTAGTGCCTGTGCGATTATGTATGGAGCGTTGTTAGGAGGAGGAAAATCGGTTCCAACCTTCCTCATCAAGAGGCCTTAAGAGATATAACGAAAAAACGGAGGGGGAGGAAGCTTATACTGCCAAGAGTGCCGTAGGAGAAGTAAATGTTGTCATTGCCATGAAAGCCACCGATACGGTCATAGGAGGGGAAGGAAATGGAGGAATTATTTATCCAGCCTCCCATTATGGAAGAGACTCTCTGGTAGGAGTTGCCTTGTTTTTATCACATTTGGCAAAAAGCGGCAAGAGCTGTAAAGAATTACGCGATAGCTACCCAAGTTATTTTATGAGTAAAAACAAAATAGAACTGACACCAACGTTGGATGTAGATAAGATTTTAGCAGAGATGGCGGTCAAGCATCAAAAAGAAGATGTGAATACGATTGACGGAGTAAAGATTGATTTTGCGACCGAGTGGGCACACTTACGCAAGTCGAATACCGAACCGATTATTCGTATTTATACTGAGAGTAGTTCAGAAGAAAAAGCAGCAACCTTGGCAGTTCAAATTATTGAAGAAATCAAAGAAATTGCAGGATTGTAAACAAATTTTAAAAGAGACCAAAATGAAAAAAATAGTTCTTTTTGCATTGCTAATGTCGAATTTTACAAGTTTTGCACAAACAGATTTCAACAGTGAAATAAAAAACAAAGGAAAATTCTTCCTGTATTGGGGGTGGAATCGCGGTTATTATTCCGATTCGGATATTCATTTTGAAGGAGACGATTACGACTTTACTTTGTACGATGTAAAAGCTTCTGACAGGCAAACACCATTTTCAGTAAATAAGTATTTGAACCCAGCAAATATGACCATTCCGCAGACCAACTATAGAATTGGGTATTTCTTCAAGGAAAACTACACCATTTCAATAGGAGTTGACCACATGAAATATGTGATGGATCAAGGGCAAACGGCTCGTATAAATGGTGAAATAGCAGGAGATTATGGTGTTCACAATGGGGTGTATTCAGGAAATGACACCAAAGTATTGAGCGAAGATTTTTTAAAATTTGAACACACCGATGGTCTGAATTACGTCAATGTTGAAGTAAGTCGTTTTGACAATATCAGCCATTTATTTAAGCTGAATGCCAAAAATTTTCAAATCAACGCTACGGAAGGTTTGGGGGGTAGGTTTGTTGTACCCA
This sequence comes from Ophioderma brevispina, assembly GCA_023653785.1. NCBI lineage: Eukaryota > Metazoa > Echinodermata > Ophiuroidea > Amphilepidida > Ophiodermatidae > Ophioderma > Ophioderma brevispina. The sequence continues at coordinate 26,855 of JAMKCH010002492.1, forward strand.
CGTACCAACACCACACTTTTGGGTAAAGAGCGTCATGATGACTTCCATGTGTCGGGATACGGTGTATCAGCGCGTGTAGGTTTGGATTTACAATTTACAAATACTTCTTTATCATGCCCGAATTCAAAGCAGGGTATATCAATATGGGATCTGTAAGAACTACGAATTCTACTTCCGATTCTGCAAGTCAAAGTTTTGGGTATCTTCAGACAGTAATCGTTTTTGGAGGGCGCTTTAATTTGTAAAAAGAAACTCTTTCAATTGTGTCATTTGATAGTATCAAGCAAGAGTGATAAATCAAAAAAGTCCTAGTTTTTTCGAACCAGGACTTTTTTTTGTACTTGTTTGTGGGACTTTGTCTTTATGCTTGAAACGCTTGTGTGTCCAAAAATACAATTCAGGTTTCTCCCTAATTTGTTTTTGTGCTTTTTCTAAAAAGGTATCTGTGATTTCGTAGTTGTCAAATTCTTTTGGGTTTTCTGCCAAAATTTCAAATTGAATTTCATAATGACTTCTTTTTACTTTTGTTACAGTCATGTATACTACCGTAAAATCGTGCTTTTTAGCCAACATTTCCGCTCCAGTATGTATTGGGACAGTAACGCCTAAAAAAGGTGCCCAATAATGCGTTTTCTTTATCTGAGGAGATTGGTCACTCAACAAACCATACATAGAAATAATATTGTTTTGCTTGTTGGAGATTAGTTTTTTAATGGTCTTTGCTGTAGGTACAAAATCGGAACCAAAACGACTTCTGTTTTTTTGAATCAATTTATCGTAGTAAGGTTGGAAAGCCTGCTATAAGCACCAACACAATTGATGCTCGTCATACTTTGGATATTGATAATCCATTCCCAATTGGCATAATGTGATCCCATTAAAATAACACTTTTGTCAAGTGCTTCCATTTCTCTGAAAATTTCAGGGTTGGTGTATTTATAACGTTTGCTAATTTCAGTTTCTGAAATGGTGAAAGATTTGATCATTTCGATAAAAATATCCACGAAGTGATGGTAAAAATCTTTTCTAATTTTTTTTAATTCAGGCATTTCCTTTTCAGGAAAAGCAAGTCTTAAATTGTTTAAAACAACGTCTTTTCGGTAACCAATCACATAAAATAATAGAAAATAGATTCCATCAGATAATGGATGAAGTATCCAAAAAGGCAGTTTTGAAAAGAGCCAAATAAGAGGGTAAGTGGTTAAAAATACAATTCGTTGCATAGAACTTCTAAATTTGTCTGCAAATATCGGATATAATTTTATCTTTGAGTAAAAATCCACTTAAAATGAATCAAATAGTATTGCTTATCATCGTTGCGAATGTTCTTTTTTCTTACAAAGGCTTCAATGATCATTCTTTTTTTGAAAAATATAAATTTCAAATAGGCCCCATTTTAAACGGAGAAAAAATAAGATTGCTTACTGCTGGTTTTTTACACGCAGATTATATGCATTTAGGATTCAATATGTACGCCTTGTATCTGTTTTCAGAAGTTGTTATAGCTGGGTTGGGAATGCCTAGTTTTGTATTGTTGTACTTTGCTAGCCTTTTGTTTGGTGGACTTTTTACAATTACGTATCACAAAAAAGAACCGTATTATAGTGCCGTTGGAGCTTCTGGAGCTGTTTCAGGAATTGTTTACAGTGCTGTATTACTGTTTCCAGATATGACCTTGATGTTATTCCCCATTCCATTGCCTTTACCAGGTTATGTTTTTGGAATAGGATACTTGCTCTATTCAATTTATGGAATGAAAAAGCAATTGGGAAATATAGGGCATACGGCGCATTTGGGAGGTGCAATTGCAGGCTTTGCTTTGACCTTGGTGCTTAGGCCTCAAATTTTTGCACAACATATGTGGATTGTTTTGGGAATGGCAATTCCGATTGTGCTATTGTTGGTTTTTGAAAAAAAATTGAAACAATAAAAAAGCCCCCTAAATTTCTTTAGAGAGCTTTTAGAGCGAAAGACCAGGTTCGAACTGGCGACATTCAGCTTGGAAGGCTGACGCTCTACCAACTGAGCTACTTTCGCTTTTGGTATTGCGGTTGCAAATATACTATGTTTTTTTACTTGAGCAAGTGTTTTTAATAAAATTCTCCGTCCGCTCTTAAAACTTTTATAAAATGGAAACCGTAAATATCAAAACCGTCATTTAAATAAAATTTATGCGATTTTCGGTTGCCAGTATATGCGTTCAATTCTGCAGCTTCGTATCCTTTTTTTTGCGCATATTCATAAATCCATTTAAAAAAGGTTTTTCCTAAATTTTGACCTCTGAATTCTGGTAAAATAACAACATGATCGGGTTCAATGGTTTTGCCTACATAGTGCCTGGTTAAAAACCAAAGACCGCTAATGCCTATTAATTTGTTGTTTACATACATTCCTGCACATTCATAGTTCTGCGTACTCATATCTTTTACACGTTCTTCTAAAATTTCTTTGGGCGTCTTTGTGTTCAAATGTTGCAACAAAGGAAGAATGGATAAAATATCATTTTTGGGGATAATTTTAATTTCTAAATTTTTCATACCCTAAAAATAGAATTATTTTTTTAAGATTCCTTTTTTTATTCCTGCCGGAATGGCAATTTTTAAATGGTTTTCAAACGGAGGAAACGGACAAGAGTATTGGTAGTTGTAAGCACAATAAGGATTGTATGATTTGTTGAAGTCCAGAATAATTTGATGATTGACAATGTCACTTATAAAAACATCTAAAAAACGTCCCCCTTCGTATGTGGTTTCTCCGTTGGTGGTGTCTTTGAAAGGGAGAAATAAATAATCACTGTAGGCAATACTGTGCTTGGAAGTCTGACTTTGATACAGGTTGAGTTGTTGTTTGGAACCTTTTATGATAAAGGTTGCAACACCGTATTTTCGATACAAAGGTTTTCTTTCAGTGGTGGTTTGCATTACAAAATAGGCTGCTGTGGGTGTTGGTTCAAAAGATGCAATGACACGGTATTTTTTATCGATAGGAAAATAGGGGAGTGCTTCGAATTCTTTCAAGTCCGCATCAGTCAATGGCGATTCCTTTAAGTTTTGAAAAACCTTATTTTTTTCTTGTTGGTAACGAATGATTTTTTTTTCATAGCTGTTTTGGGAAGAAAGAATCCCAAAACTTAAAGATAAGAGTATCGTTAGAAATATATGTTTCATGATTTTAGTGAATTCTGTAGTACAAAGATAGGTTTTGTGAATGAAAAATCAATTGAGGACTGTTGGCATATGCTGATTAACAAAAAAGGGGCTGTCTGAAAAGCACTAAAACTGTCATTCTGAATTCCTACCTGCCGGTAGGCACGGTATTTCAGAATCTTAAAGCACTGATTTTCAATACGTGTTAGAACCTGAAACTAGTTCAGGTTGACAGAAAAGAGACTTTTTAGACAGCCTCTTGTTGTTTAATTTTCAGTGACCCGACTGGGACTCCCCTCAATACGCTCTATGCGCTATTCAGGGCTTAGACCATTTAGAATTCTTAGTGACCGGGCTGGGGCTCCCTTCAATACGCTTTATGAGCTATTCAGGGTAAACTTCTCGCTTAGACCATTTAGAATTCTTAGTGACCGGGCTGGGGCTCGAACCCAGGACCCTCTCCTTAAAAGGGAGATGCTCTACCAACTGAGCTACCAGGTCTGAAATTTGTGGTGAGAGTAGGATTCGAACCTACGAAGCTTGCGCAGCAGATTTACAGTCTGCCCTCGTTGGCCACTTGAGTATCTCACCATAATTTCAATAAAAGGAAAATTTAATTACTTAAATTTAATGATCGGGCTTCGTCCGCCTATGACGGGCTGAGGCTTCCTTCAATGCGCTCTATGCGCTATTCAGGGCTTTGATCATTTAGAATTCTTAGTGACCGGGTTGGGGCTCCCTTCAATACGCTCTATGAGCTATTCAGGGTAAACTTCTCGCTTAGACCATTTAGAATTCTTAGTGACCGGGCTGGGGCTCGAACCCAGGACCCTCTCCTTAAAAGGGAGATGCTCTACCAACTGAGCTACCAGGTCATTAATTTCCTTCTTTTTGGCGGGTGCAAATATAGTTGCTTATTCCAATAAAACAAACAATTTTACGAATTACTTTCGTTTAAATATGCCTGTCTTACTTTCTTAAATAAATTGGAGCTATAAACAAATCTACAACCGATTCATTATCAGTTTTAAAGATCTCTTTGGAGCTTCCTTCCCATGCTTTTACACCATCTTTTAAGAAGATGATTTTTTCTCCAATTTCCATTACGGAATTCATGTCATGGGTATTTATTACTGTAGTAATTTGAAATTCATCGGTAATTTCTTGAATCAAATTATCGATGACGATGGCCGTTTTGGGGTCCAAACCCGAATTTGGCTCATCACAAAATAAATATTTTGGGTTCATTACAATAGCACGTGCAATGGCAACTCGTTTTTGCATTCCTCCAGAAAGCTCTGCAGGGAATTTTTGATGCGCATCAGGCAGGTTTACCCTTTTTAAAACGGTGTTCACCCGATCTCTCATCTCCGAAACGGATTGGTTGGTAAACATTTTTACAGGAAACATGACATTTCTTCAACGGTTAAAGAATCAAACAAAGCACTTCCTTGAAATACCATACCTATTTCTTGGCGTAATTGTCTTTTTTGACTTTCGTCCATTTCTTTACTGCTATTTCCATCAAAAGAAATACTACCTTTTTCGGGAGTGTGCAATCCTAAAAGACTCTTTAAAAAAACGGTTTTACCTGAGCCACTCTGCCCAATAATTAGGCTTGTTTTTCCTCTTTCAAACGTGGCATCAATGCCTTTTAATATTTTAGCTTCTCCAAAACTTTTATGTATGCCGTTTACTTGTATCATTTATCCTAAAAGCATTTGAGTTAAAAAATAGTTCAATAAAATAATCACAACACTCGTCCACACTACCGCTTGGGTACTTGCTCTACCTACTTCCAAAGAACCTCCTTTTACATAGTATCCATGGTAAGAAGGAATGGTGGCGATGATAAATGCAAAAACAATTGCTTTGATCGTTGCATAGCGGAGTAAAAAGGATCAAAGTCCAACTGTATCCCATCGATATAATCCACAGAGTGGAATAAGTCGGTTAAAATTCCAGCAAGCCAACCTCCAAAAATTCCCAAAAACATCGCAAGAATTACCAAGAGTGGGTAAAAGAAAACAGCGGCAATAATTTTAGGAAGTACCAAATAATTCAACGAATTGATTCCCATAACCTCCAAAGCATCTATTTGTTCAGTGACACGCATGGTTCCAATACTGGAAGTAATAAAGGAACCTACTTTCCCAGCCAAAATAATAGAGGCGAAGGTAGGGGCAAATTCCAATATCATGGAACGTTTGGTTGCAAAACCTATTAAGTATTTGGGAATAATGGGACTTTCAAGGTTCAAAGCTGTTTGAATGGCAATTACACCACCAACAAAAAAAGCAATAAAGGCAACTATCCCAAGTGATTTTAAGCCTAAATCTTCAATTTCACGAAACAAAGCATCTTTAAAAACGCTGAATTTTTGTGGACGTTTGAATACTTGTCCGCAGCATTAAAAGAAACTTTCCAACATGTTCTATATATCATCTAAATCGTCTTTTTTGCTAAAATATTACAATATTTCTTAGTCTTTAGTCGTTAGTCTTAGTTTTTTTTTCTTTAGTTTTAGCTTTAGTCTTTAGTCCAGTGTCAGTGTCAGTGCAGTGTGTCGAGTGTCAGCGCCTAAGTCCAATGTCTAATCGTATTTAGCGTAAAACTTTCCTTTCCATTTGTCTTGTACCCGCATAATTTGTTCAATGACATCACGTACACAGCCTTCACCTCCTTTTTTGGGAGAGATGTATTTGGAAATTCCTTTAATCTCAGGAGCCGCATCTTGTGGTGCACAGGGAAAACCTACCAGTTCCATGACAGGGTAATCAGGTACGTCGTCTCCCATATACAGTACGTTTTCTGGAAGTAAGTTGTATTTGTCAATCAATTGATAATACTGTTTTATTTTGTCGTGTGCCCCCAAATAAATATCTGTAATACCCAAGCCTTCTAGTCTTTTTCGGACAGCTTCGTTTGTGCCTCCGGAGATGATACAAACTTTATAGCCTGCATCGACGGCAGTCTTTAGAGCATAACCATCTTTTATATTCATTTGACGCACCAATTCTCCGTTCGGAAAAACGGTAATCATTCCATTTGTAAGCACACCATCTACATCAAAAATAAAGGTGTTTATTTGGGGCATTAACTCTTTATAACTTATTTCCATTGGTTTTTAGATTTTATAATCGCATCGGTTAGCAAGGTATAGATTTCTTTTAAATCTTTTGACAAATCGGCTTTGTGAATTCTATTGTTTTTTGATCATTTCTTTTTGGCAGGTCCTGTTTGAGCTTTATTTGGAGGAAGCTCGTTTATTTTTTGAGCTGTTTCCAAAATCAAAGGTTGTAATATTTCAAAAGGAATATTGTTGGCATCACAAATGTCTTTGCCTATTTGGTATAAGTGATTGACAAAATTATTGACAAAAACTGCTGCCAAGTGCATTTTTTTTCTTTGGAAAGAATCAATTTTGAAAACTTTCTTGGAAAACTAGTTTCGCTAATTTCGTTAGTAATTCAAGGTCTTTTTGAACAGTAGCTTCTATGCAGAAAGGAATGTTTTTGAAATCTACTTTTTTGTTTTTTGAAAAAGACTGCAGAGGATAAAGAACTCCTTTTCTAGTTCCATTTTGCAAGGTGTCCATTTCCGCAGCTCCAGAAGTATGTACTACCAGCCCTTTTTTTGGGCTTAATTTTTTAGAGACTTCTCCAATGGCAGCATCCGTTACGCAAATAATATAAACATCCGTATCCGACAAAGATTCCACTGTATTGTATATTTGTGTTTGTTGTTGGAAATGCTGAATGTTTTCAATATTTCGATTGTAAATTTGGGTAAGTTGACAGCCGTCTGTATTCAAAAAAACTTTTGCCAAATGATTTGCTAAATTTCCTGCTCCAAGCAAAGTAATTGTAACCATAAGGCGAATATACGAACTATCTTATTTTTTAAAAGTCTTTTAAAAGAGAATTTGCTATTTTTGAGTACTTAAAAAAACAACTTGTATGAAATACATCGTTTTAGGAATTCTTGCCATGTTCGGTTTTCGCAACGCTTCCGAAAAAGGAAGGCATGCCATTTCGCAATCTGAAATTTCCATTTATGATTTTAAGGTCAAAAACTTACAAGGAGAGGAATTTGCTTTTTCCACTTTGAAAGGAAAAAAAATAATGATTGTAAATACCGCCTCTAAATGTGGACTTACACCTCAATACGAAGGTTTGCAAAAATTATACGACACCTATAAAGACGAAATTTTGTAATAATTGGTTTTCCTTCCAATGATTTTTTATTTCAAGAACCAGGTTCTTCCGAAGAAATAGCTTCTTTTTGTACATTGAATTATGGGGTGACCTTTCCGATGATGGAAAAAATAAAAGTGAAAGGAAGAAAAAAACATCCCGTCTATCAATACCTAACGTAAAAAGAAAAAAATGGATGGAAAGATTCCAAAGTCAAATGGAATTTTCAAAAATATTTGATCAGTGCAGAAGGGAAGTTGGAAAAAATAATTTCTCCCAAAACAAAACCGAATAGCCCGGAAATACTTTCTTGGATAGAAAGTAAAACAAGATAAGGAAGAGTATGTATTTTATTGAATCGGTATCACTCGTTTATATAAACAATTACACAAGAACATGAAACTAGATATATTAGCTATAGGAGCCCATCCAGATGATGTGGAGTTAGGTTGTGGAGCGACCTTGGCAAAAGAAATTTCTTTAGGAAAAAAAGTAGGCATATTGGATTTGACCAGAGGAGAGCTAGGAACTCGGGGTTCTGCTGAAATAAGAGACAAAGAAGCCTCCGATGCGGCAAAAATTTTAGGTGTTTCTGTACGTGAAAATTTGGCTTTTGCAGATGGTTTCTTTACAAATGATAAAGTACATCAGTTGGAGGTCATCAAAATAATTCGAAAATACCAACCGGATATTGTTTTATGCAATGCGGTTGATGATCGACATATTGACCACTCTAAAGGGAGTCAATTGGCTTCCGATGCTTGTTTTTTATCGGGTTTGCGAAAAATAGAAACCGTTGTAGCCGGGGAAGTTCAAAAAGAATGGAGACCTAAACAGGTCTATCATTATATCCAGTGGAAATCGTTGGAGCCTGATTTTGTGGTAGATGTCACTGGGTTTATCGAAAAAAAAGATCGAGCGGTCCGTGCATACACCTCTCAGTTTTACGATCCCAATAGCAAAGAACCTATTTCTCCAATAACGAGTAAAAACTTTATTGACAGCGTGCATTATCGTGCGCGAGATTTGGGAAGATTGATAGGAGTGGATTACGCAGAAGGCTTTACCTCAGAGCGTTATATGGCAGTAGAAAAACTAGCGGATTTAATTTAGAAAAAGTTTGCAAGTTTGTTGAAATAATGTAAATTTGCACCCGTTAAACATGGTGGTTGTAGCTCAGTTGGTTAGAGTATCGGTTTGTGGTACCGAGTGTCGCGGGTTCGAGTCCCGTCTTCCACCCAAGTTTCAAAGCTTCTCAGAAATGAGAAGCTTTTTTTATGCCCTCGCAGGAGCTTTGACGTATGAATGTTTTGGCTAAAGCTTCGGCATATGAATTAAAGAAAAAATTCTACATTTACAAGAAAAAAAATATGTATAAAGATATAGAGTTCGATTGGAGGTTTAAGTTAAACCGTGTATATGTTATTTTAGTCATTGTGGCACTATTAGGTGTAGCGGTGTTTTATTTTGGGTACTTTTTACAAAATAAACCATTCGGAATAGAACAAATTATAGCCTATTTTGCAGGAGTTATAGGTATTTTGACTTTTATACATCATACATATAATTCTAGAAGAACCACTAAATACCATTTTGATAAAATAACTTTTTTAAAAAATCAGTATTCTTACGAAATTCTTAAAAGCACTAATGATCCTTCAATGGCAGATTCTCTAAGGGCAATGAGAGAAATAAAAAAACTTATACCGACACTAGTTAAAGGAAAAGATTGCACTAAATTAATAGCGTATTTTGATGAAAATCCAAAAGATTTTACTAGGGTTTGTATGCTGATGAATTTTTTTGAAACGACCGCATTACAAGTGAAAAATAAACATGTAAATGCTGAGATAATAAAAGCAGCGTATAAAACGATGTTTGTCAATTCATATGAAATAATGAGCCCTTATATTGATTATACACGACATATAGATGATCAAAAGAGGTGTTGGATAGAATATGAAGAATTGGTTCTTTTATGGAAAAAAGAGGGTTAATATAACTATTCTTCCTATATTTGTATATCGACAACTATAACAAGTCACTATAAAAACTAAAATAAAAGAAAAAGATGAAGAAAATTAAACAATTTGAAGATTTAGGCGGTATTTAGCCTTATGAACTGATACAAAAAAAGATTTTCAAGCCTGCTTATTTTAATAAGTAGGCTTGTTTTTTACATTTAGAACTAAAGTTAGAATGCCCAAAAAAGGAAAAGAAAAAAACACTAAAAATAAAGCCAAGCACAGTAAGTTGATGGCACGAAAAGAAAGCAAAAAACGTGCTGAAAAAATAGCACACGATTTGCGGATCAAAGCATTGCTTAAAAAACATCAGGAAAAACAAAATATGCCTTCAGAAACAAATGAAACCGATGGGGATTAAAAATTGTGCCTGTGGGCGTTCCAAAAATTATAAAGACTGTTGTGGAGCTATTCATAAAGGAATGAGCAATGCTGTTACCGCAGAAGATTTAATGCGTTCTAGATTTACTGCTTTTACTTTGGCAGATGGAAACTATTTGTTGAGAAGTTACCACAGCAGCACAAGACCGCTGTCCCAAAAAAAAGAAATTGTAAAATGGGCAAAATCGGTGACTTGGTTGCATTTGCGAATTTTAAGTACAACCAAAGGAAATGCTCACGATAATGAAGGAACGGTAGCCTTCAAAGCTTCTTTCTTAGAAAAAGGTGAAGTCAAAGTGATTTATGAGAATTCTTATTTCGTGAAAGAAAATGAAAAATGGACCTATTTGAGAGAGGTTTAATACCAAATGGCAAAGAAATAATATTCTTTTTCATGAGGAAAAGTAGTAATTAAGCCTTATATTTGTGCTCAAACATAATAAAAATTTAGTATTCCTTAATGGCAAGATCAGAACAAAGTTTTAGTAAGAAAGAAAAAGAAAAAAAACGTTTGAAAAAACGTGAATTGAAAATGAAGAAAAAGGAGGAGCGTAAAGCGAATTCTAAAGGAGGAGACTTTGAAAATATGATTGCTTATGTGGATGCGTATGGAAATTTAACGGATACACCACCAGATCCAAATGAAAAAGAAATTATTGATGCAGAGAGTATCGAAATAGGGATTCCCAAAAAAGTAGAAGAAGAAATAGATCCGGTACATAAAGGTACGGTAGCCTTCTTTAACTCGTCCAAAGGTTTTGGTTTTATCAACGACGCCAATTCTCACGAAAAATATTTTGTACATTCAAGTGGTTTGTTAGAACTAATTGCCGAAAATGACAAAGTAAGTTTCGAATTAGAACGAGGAATGAAGGGCATGAATGCTGTCAAGGTGAAAAAAATATAAGATAATTGTTTATACAATTTTAAGAAGCTTTCAATCCTGGAAGCTTTTTTTGTTTTTATGATATTTTCTAATATATGCGAGGCTAATCAAAAACTATTATAAGAAGATTAGACGAATGGAATAAGGAAAGTTTAGAATCAATCCTTTTTCGTAAATTTGCAATGTCAAAACAAGCTATATAAATGTACAAGTCACTTATACGTCCTATTCTTTTTCAATTCGATCCAGAAAAAGTACATTATTTTACCTTTTCAATCATTAAAATACTTTCAAAAATACCAGGAGTTCCAGCATTGATTCGAGGAATGTTTCAGGTGAATGACCCAAGTTTGGAAAGAGAACTCTTCGGATTGAAATTTAAAAATCCAGTAGGGTTGGCAGCTGGGTTTGATAAAAATGCAGTGTTGTTCAATGAACTGGCTGATTTTGGATTTGGTTTTATTGAAATTGGAACTGTAACTCCTAAAGGACAAGAAGGAAACCCTAAAAAACGTTTGTTTCGATTGAAAGAAGACCAAGGGATCATCAACCGTATGGGGTTCAACAACGATGGCGTAAAAGCTGCCGTTGAAAATTTAAAAAAGAACAAAGGAAAAATAATTATTGGTGGAAATATAGGCAAGAACACGGCTATTCCTTCCGAACAATACACGCAAGATTATTGCGATGTTTTCAAAGAACTACACGCTTATGTAGATTATTTTGTACTAAACGTAAGCTGCCCTAATGTAGGAAGTCATGCAAAATTACAAGACAAAGATTATTTGTTAGAGTTGATTGCTTCTGTGCAAAAATTGAATGCCAAAGAAAGTATCCAAAAGCCAATATTGCTAAAAATAGCACCCGATTTGAATTCGCAACAATTGGATGAAATTGTGGAATTGGTGGCAGAAACAAAAATAGATGGAGTGATTGCGTCGAATACCTCTGTGGATAGGACAGGACTTAAGGCTTCAGAAGATCAATTGGAAACAATTGGAAATGGTGGGCTGAGCGGAAAACCTATTCGAGAAAAAAGTACCGCTACGATTAAATATTTGGCGGAAAAATCCAAGAAATCATTTCCTATAATAGGGGTGGGAGGAATTCATTCTGCTGCTGATGCACTTGAAAAAATAGCCGCAGGAGCCGACTTGGTTCAAATCTATACTGGATTTATTTACGAAGGCCCTTCTTTAATAAAAAAAATTAACAAGACACTTTTAAAGAAATAGTATATTAGCATTGAGAATTGAAAGAAGTTGTTTCAATTACTGAATTCAACAAGTAAACAATTCAATAAATCAATGAAATCAGCAGTAAAAATTATTGAATGCCCCCGTGATGCTATGCAAGGTATCAAGGAGTTTATTCCTACACAAGCCAAAGCAAGGTATATCAATGCTTTGTTGGGAGTAGGGTTCGATACCATTGATTTTGGCAGTTTTGTATCCCCCAAAGCAATTCCTCAGATGCGGGATACGGCTGAGGTACTTTCGTTGTTAGATCTTTCTGAAACTCGAAGCAAACTATTGGCCATCGTCGCAAATACAAGGGGAGCTCTGCAAGCTAGTGAATTTGAAGAAGTAAACTACCTAGGTTTTCCTTTTTCAATTTCAGAAAATTTTCAAATGCGAAACACACACAAAACAATTGAACAGTCGGTAAAGGTTTTGGACGAGATTTTAGCAATTGCTGACAAGTCAAATAAAGAAGTGGTTACCTATTTATCCATGGGTTTTGGAAACCCATATGGTGATCCATGGAATGTGGAAATAGTAGGGGAGTGGACCGAGCGCTTGTCTGGGATGGGAGTAAAAACCCTTTCCTTGTCGGATACCATTGGTTGTGCAACTCCTGAATCCATAACTTATTTGTTTTCAAATTTGATACCCCAATATCCTCAAATAGAATTTGGAGCACATTTACATACCACTTATCAAACATCTGTTGAGAAAATAGATGCTGCCTATAACGCAGGTTGCAATCGTTTTGATGGAGCAATCAAAGGTTTTGGCGGCTGTCCGATGGCAAAAGATGAATTGACAGGAAATATGCCTACCGAAAAGTTACTATCCTATTTTACCAAAGAAAAAGTACAAAACAACACCAAGCCTATGTCTTTTGAAAGTGCTTATAATGCTGCTTTACAAGTGTTTAAGATTTTGTAAAAAAAGATAAAAAATATTTATTTAAAATAATTCTAAATAAGTTTGTCCAACTAACAATCTTCTGTATCTTTGCCCCAGAAATTAAACTTTATTTTTAAATAATCTAAATAAGAATTATGAAAAGAGTAATAGTAGCAGTTGCCATAGGGATGATGACTGCGGTAGGATTCGCACAAACAAATGGATCATCAAATGTGAACATTGCACAACGTATTTTGGATTCTGGAGAGAATCAAAAAATTACGATTGGAGGATATGGGGAAGTTCATTACAACCAACCAGAAGGTGCCAATGGAAAGATGGATGTACACCGATTTGTACTGATGATGGGTTATAAATTCAATGACAAAACTCAATTTATTACGGAAATTGAATACGAGCATGTAAAAGAGCTATACATTGAACAAGCTTTTTTAAATTACAACGTAGCGGACAATGTTAGTTTGCGTGCAGGTTTGATGTTGGTACCTATGGGTATCGTAAATGAGTACCACGAACCAACTACTTTTAACGGTGTGGAAAGACCAAATGTTGACAAGAGTATTATTCCGACTACTTGGAGAGAAGTAGGTTTGGGAGTAAATGGATGCTGGGACGATGTGAATTTGAAATACCAAGCTTATATTTTTAATGGATTTGTATCGGATAATGATGGAAAATATTTAGGAGGAAAAAATGGATTGCGTAATGGACGTCAAAAAGGAGCAGAATCTACTTTTAACAATGCCAATTTTTCTGCAAAATTAGATTATTATGGAATTCAAGGCCTAAAGTTAGGCTTGGCAGGGTATGCTGGACGTACACAGGCTACAGATTACGAAAACAGAAACGATGACGCGTATGCGGTAGGGGTTAAAATGATAGGATTGGATGCCCGCTATATCAACCAGCGTTTTTCTGCCAGAGGACAATTTATCAAAACCTATATTGATGGAGCAGCTGCTTATAATACACAATATGAATCAGACTCACAATATGAATCAGACTTAGGAGACGAGCTGCAAGGTTGGTATGTAGAAGGTGCTTACAACTTACTATCTTTGGATAACAAGCAAGCTTTGACAGCTTTTATTCGATATGAAGATTACGATACACATCATGCGGTTTCTGGAATTACTGAAAATTTGGCATATGACAGAAATGATACAACAATTGGATTGAGTTATATGATTGCTCCAGGAGCCGTTGTAAAAGTTGATCATCAATGGTTTGACAATGCTGCTGATGGAAATGCAGCTACCAAACAAATGAATTTTGGAATCGGTGTTTGGTTCTAAAGAAATACTATAAAAGCAGAAATGGTCGAAGAGAAAGCTCTTTGGCCATTTGGTATTTGTAGTTTCAAATACCATAAAAATTAAATACATTTGCCCAATGAATTTTAAAACCCTTTTTTTTGCTGTTTTTAGCTTGATGATTGCTGCTGGATTGGTTTCTTTTCAAATCCCTTCCAAACTTCAGAAAAAGGTGGTTAAAGAAATTAAAAAGGCATTTGAAACGGCTGAATTTACGGTAGAACCATTCTTAGTTTCTTCAGAAATACAAGAAGAACTACCAATAAAATTTTCGAAAGGAAATTTTTTCTCAATACAGAATTCAAATGAAACTATAGGCTATGCCTTTGTAGAACGAGCCCCCAGTAAAACAGCAGAATTCGATTATTTGATTTTATTGGATGCGAATTTGATTGTAAAAAGCACAAAAGTGTTGATTTATAGAGAAGAATATGGAGGTGAAATAGCAAGCAAGCGTTGGTTGAAACAATTTGTAGGAAAAACAAATACCGATACTTTTGTTTATCGAAAAGATATTTCGGCAATATCTGGTGCTACAATTTCTGTGAGGTCCATGACCAATGCAGTCAATGCTTTTATGAAGTCCATAGGGATTCTTCATCAAAATAATATTTTATAATGCAGTTAAACGGATTGATACATACATTTTCTAGTCAAGTAAAATTATTTTTAGCTGCTTTTGTAGTTGTACTGAGTATAGGTTTTTACACAGGCTTGTTATTTGTAAATGAAACAAGTACAGCAAATCCACAAGGAATTGAAGAAAATTATTTAGGGAATGAAGACGATACCTCTGCAGTAGTAATGAAATTTAAAAAAGGGAGTCGGGAAATGTTGACAATCGTACATACACATATTTTATCGATGTCCTTCATTTTCTTTTTGTTAGGAGGAATTTTACTAACAACATCGCTGCCTAAAAAACTGAAAACGTTTTTACTAATAGAGCCTTTTGTTTCGGTCGTTCTTACTTTTGGGGGGATTTACCTACTTTGGTTGGGCTATGGCTGGACCAAGTATTTGGTTATAGTATCTGGAATTTTAATGACCACTTCTTTTACCATTGCTGCAGCGGTTATACTATATCAGTTGCTTTTTATTTCTCAAGTACCTAAAAAATAATGTATTTTTATACAAAAGCATATCATTATGAATACATCCATTGAAAAATTATTAAACAATCAAATCAAATACGAAGCGAAAGCTTCAATGCAATATTTGGCAATGGCCTCTTGGGCAGATGCAAAAGGGTATAACGGAGTGGCAACATTTTTTTACAACCAATCTGAAGAAGAGCGTTTGCACATGACAAAATTGGTGAAATTTGTCAATGAAAGAGGAGGGAATGTAGTGGTTCCTGAGTTGGAAAAACCAATCGCTGAATTTGACTCTTTGAATGCTTTGTTTGAAAAGTTTTTGACAAGTGAAGTTTTTGTAACTGAAAAAATCAACGAAATTATTTTTGAGTGTTTGGACAAAAAAGACTACAACGTACATAATTTTATGCAGTGGTATGTAACAGAACAATTAGAGGAAGAAGCTTTGGCACGAACTCTTTTAGACAAGCTTACAATTATTGGAGGTGATAAATCTGGACATTATTTGTTCGATAGAGACATCAATTCCATCGCTTCTGCAAATGACAATTTAGAAGCTTAAAAGAAATGAGTCCTCTCATGATCAATACACCTTGTGTAATAAATACTTCTTGCGGAACAGCTTGTGGAGCTAAAAAGAAAAAATGCTGTAAGAAATACAAAAAGAAGGGAAAAACAAATTGTAAAAGTTGTCCTAAGATAGATTAAAAAAGGCTGTCTAAAAAGCACTGATTTTCAATACGTGTTAGAACCTGAAACTAGTTCAGGTTGACAGAAAAGAGACTCTTCAGACAGCCCCTTTTAGTATATTGACATTCCACTACAAATAGAAAAACATGCAAAACACACTTATTTCTTTATATCGATTCCAGCTCGATTACTTATTTAAATTGGTTAAAAATATACCAAATGAAAGATTGTATGAAAAACAATTGGAAGGATTGAATTCTGCGGGGTGGATTTTAGGTCATATTTGTGTAGAAGTAAAAGATGTTTTTCAATTTTTAGAAATTCCTTTTGAGGATAGACCAGCGTGGAATGTATGGTTTGAAAATACGACAGGAAAAATTATTTCTCTAGACGGATTGCCTAACAAAGAAGAATTGATTTCAGAAATAGAAAAAAGGTACGACAAATTGATAAAGGTGTACCAAAACCTTTCAGAAGCTGAAAAAAAATCAAACCATCCGAGTGTTTTAATTCAAGACAAATTACCAAATTTGGACGCTTGGATTGCGCATCATATTTGTACACATATTTCTGTTCATTGTGGAAATTTAGCGGTTTGGAAAAAAATAATTGGTTTGGAAGTAGGAGGGTATTGATTTTCTAGTGAAACTCAAGTTTAAGGGGATTTCTAAAAATTAACATGTTATTAATCAGTTAATTACATATATTAATCCTGTAAAAAACCAGAATAAATGTATAAACCACGAGGAAAAAAAGGATTATTTGACGAGGAGTTCACAAAAGAACGTTTATCATCTATGGGCAATCCACTAGATGCAATCACGAAAGTGATTGATTTTGAATTGTTTAGAGATTCATTGGAAAGCAAGTTGCTCAACACCAAGAAAAAGAATAATGCAGGAGCTAAGCCCTATGATGTGGATAATGCTATTCAAAATATGATACTTCAACGTTATTATGGTCTAGGAATAGTCAAGTAGAGTATCAATACGGATAGAACCATTTAAAGCATTTTTAGGATTAGAAACTGGCGATAAAAGTCCTTTGATGAAAAAAACCAATATGGAGTTTGAGAGAGAGTGGAACAAAAACAGGGTTAGTAGAAGATTATTTGATGCAGTGTGTGTCATTTTTAGAACACAGAATTGATTTTTAAGAAGGACAATTGATGATGCAGTTTTACATTAGCTCCACGCCAACGCATACAGAGAAGAAAAAAGAAAATTAAAAAATGGAAAAGGCGATGAGGTTATGGAACGACAGCACAACAAGAAAAGGTAAAGATATTGAGGACGATGGACAAAGAAAAACGGAAGAGAACCTTCTACGGATATAAAAATCACGCAAAAGTAGATTACTAAAAGTTAAATTCATTAACACGTATACCATAACAGCTGCATCAGTACACGACTCACAAGCTTTAGAAGACTTACTTACTGAAAAAGATAAAGACCAGACCTGCATGCAGAACCAGTGCTTACACAGGAAAGAGCAAGATAAAACCATAGCCAAATATAAATGAAAAACACAAGTACCTGAAAAAGGCTATCGTAATAGACCTTTAACCGA
The DNA here is from genome assembly GCA_023653785.1 of Ophioderma brevispina. Taxonomy (NCBI): domain Eukaryota; kingdom Metazoa; phylum Echinodermata; class Ophiuroidea; order Amphilepidida; family Ophiodermatidae; genus Ophioderma; species Ophioderma brevispina. The sequence goes on from JAMKCH010002492.1 coordinate 44,310, forward strand.
TCAACAAAAAGCGAGCAACAACCAAAAAATCAAAAATTAGAGCAAGAGTAGAACACGTTATTTGGTTTTTATGGAAGCAAAGCATGAATGCTTTAAGTTTTAAAATTCGATCAAGGCATAGCAGAGCATCAGGAATAATAGGATTAATCAATTTAACCTACAATTTATTTAGGTATGACAATCAAAAGAATAAAAATCACTTACTGATAAATTGGTCGATGGATGGAGGATGGATTGGATTGGATGGCTGGATGGATTTAGAAAAGGTTGTGGTAAAACCAACAAATTTTTAACTACTTTTGAAATGTGATTTTTTCTCAAGAAGATAAAAGGGTTCTTATTTTTTTGTAGAAACACAGAAAAAATCATTTTTGAAACCCACCATAATGGATTCGTATTGTTTTGAAAAATACATATGGATTGCTTTTAATGAAAAATTACATCTAATAAAGCTGTTAATTTTTCTTAGAATTTTCTGAAGTAGCTGTTAAGAGGAGGATGCCTAGTATGGTAATTAGATACGGCGACATAGAATTGGGAGTTTTCGGTTCGGACACTTATCCTAGTGAAACCTCAAGTTTAAGAAAATACACGTATCATTCTTTAAAACATTTTGAAACATTTCGTCGAGTTCCTTTTTTTTCAACAACTCATTGGGCTCTATGTGCTGGTCAATTGATCCAGTCCACAGAATGATCTTTTGCAATACCAGCCTGCGTGCGGCCAATTGCCCTGCTTAGCATCATAGGCCAACTGTACCAAGTGTAATGAGCAGTGTTTATTTTCTGCAATAGCTTTACAATATCCATTTCTTTTTGTGTACTTAACGGAGGTACTGGTGGGTGTTGTTCTGTGGTTTCAATACGAAAGGTTGGGAAAAATAGCTTTCAACTCCAGTACGCGTTGTTTGCAATGTGTATCAAATGCCCTGTTACAATTTCTTCCAAACTGTCACACTCTCGTAATGAATGCGTGCATCCCGAAAAGTTGCTTTGTCAGCAATGACATTGGCAGCATTCCACCTTGGACCACTCCGGTGGCGAGCAGTGTGGCGGGAGGTTTAAACTTTGTCCAATGCTTCCGGAGCACCCATGCTTCCTTTTGTCTTCCACAGCCAGAAACTCTGAGCGGCTTTCATGTACAGCGCTTAACTTGCGTTAAATGCACTACTGTGTTCCTGCATGAACCATTACAACCGTGTCGAATAGCAAATCCGTTGTGCCCTATGAATGATTGCCATCAAAGAATGTTCGCCAATCAATGCTATTTTGGAGTTTCTGAAAATGCCCTTGTAAAATGCGCTAATCAAGTCAGGTTGCCCCCCCCAAACCACCATCTCTTCGTCGGACGAAAAAAGCCAAAATAAATAGGTTTTTTTAGATCATGGGAGGTGCTTTTAAGAACTCAGGAGCAAAGCCAAACACAAGCCACAAACCCTTTCATATCATCAACTAACCCTACCCACCCCCAACCCACACCCCAACTACCAACCCACCCCCTACCCCGCCATACAGCTGTTCCGTCGATCATTCTTATCCGAATACATGGATTTCTTAGCTCCTGTCCAGCAACAGGAACTACAATCTGGTATACCCCATCAACCTGAGTCCCACCATCTACAGCAGGCCCGATGACGGCAATTAATAAGCTTTGTTTTTTACCCTTGGGTTTTCGGGACTAAAAACATTTTCTATACCAAATTTTCAAATAGGATTGCAAATCCAATGAATGATTGATAAGTTTGCTTTCTTCTCCTCCCATGCACGGGAAAGAAATGATTTCTTAAAATATTGTTACAGAATTCATAAAAACTTCCTGTTTGAATGTAAGAACGCGCTGTCTAAAAAGTTTAGTTTCTGTCACCTGGACTAGTTTTAGTTTTTTGGAATAGTATTGAAAATCAGTTGTTTTTAAGATTCTGAAATACCGTGCCTACTAGCAAGGCAGGAATTCAGAGACAGTTTTAGGTATTTTTTTTAGACAGCCCCGTTAGCTTGTTAAGATTATTTAATTAGCCATTTCTTTTTTTAGAAACGGTTTCCCTTTTTTAATTTTGCATTTAACTCAACTAGTTTGTTTTCCCGCTTTTTAATTTTTGCTTCTTTGTCTTTGATTTCATCAGTAGTTATTTCTCCTGATTGTTTGCTGCGGCTCACTTTTCTTTTGCTTTGGCAATTTTTGTTTGAGCATTTGAAAACGTTTTTCTTGAGCAGAAATCGCTGCTCCCAATTCTTTTTTTCGTTTTAATTTTTTCGCCTTTTTTTCAGCTTTGTCTTTTTCTTTTTTACGAGCATCATTTACATCTTCTATTTTTTCCTTTGCTTTTGCTTCCGCTGATTTTATTTTTCCATGTGCATTTGCTTCAGCAGCCTTGGATTTGCCTTTTAGTTTGGCTTCTTCGGAAGAAGCTTTTCCTTTAGCTTTTTTTTCAGTCTGCTTGGCAGTTTTATCTAATTTGGTTTTAGCTTCTTTAACTTGTTCTTTTTTTGTTTTATCAATCTTTTTTTGGGAAAAAGAATGGGTTGTAGAAAAAGCGAAAACTACAGTAAGTAGCGTAATAAATGTATATTTTTTCATTGGGAATATTTTTATAGTTCGTTTAAAGCAGCTTCTAATTCTTTGGCAGTAAGCTCAATTTCTTGGGTTATTTTTTGAATTTCATCTTCAACGACAGTTTCTGTAGATTTGATTTGCGGCGCTACTGTTTTTGTTGGGTCTTGTTTTTTCTTCACATCTTCTTTACAAGCGGTGAAAATGGTTGCAAATAAGATTGCGGTTAAAAGTTGTTTTTTCATTGTTGTAGTTTTTTAATAGATTACTAAAATATTAAATTATTTGGAAAAATCAATTTTAGCTTTTTTATTCTTAATCTTTAAATTTCTAGAAGCTGCCAATAAGCGTTTGCTTTTGTTTCTTTTAATAGCAATATAGGCTGAAAAATCTTTTACCTCAATCAACCCTAAATCTGTTTTCGACATAAAATCGAATTGCAAGAAAAAACCGACCAAATCCATTTTATTGATTTTGTCTTTTTTCCCTTTGCCAATATAAAAAGTAACCCAGTCGGGTTGTTTAATAGCGTTGTTCTCTTTGAGTTTTATAGGAGCAGGAGCTTCTTTTAAATAAGTAGGAAGTGCATCTTCTTCAGTACGAATAAGAATACTCCTTCCGGAAGATTTCATTCTGGCAGTTCTTCCATTTCTATGGACAAAGGTACTTTCAATGGAAGGCATTTGGTAGTGAATGACCGCATCCAGTTCGGGTATGTCAATACCTCTTGCGGCAATATCTGTAGCAATCAATATTTGCGAGCTACCATTTCTAAATTTCAGAAGTTCCAACTCTCTTTGCGATTGCTCGAGTCCGCCATGAAAAATAGAATAAATGACAGCATGCTCGTCTAAAGAATCACAAATACGATCGCAAGCTTCTCGGTGGTTCGAAAAAACAATGGCATTTTTATCAGTACCAAGAGATTTTAAAACTTGTAAGAGCCCTTCTGTTTTTTCATCTACAGGAGTTGTAATTTGGAGGCTTTGAATAGTTCCTTTTTCTTCTTGTGAAAAATCAACGGTATGAATGTCCTTTATTTGCAAGTAATCTGGGATTTCAATTGCTTGCGTAGCAGAGACCAATAGCTGTCCTTTGCAATTTGGAATTTCATTAAAAATAGCTTCCATTTGTTTGGAGAACCCAAACTCTAAGGCTTTGTCGAACTCGTCAAAAACAATGCGCGTAATTGCTCTGGGGTCAAAGGTGTTTCTTCGAATATGGTCTTCAATTCTTCCTGGGGTTCCAACTAAAATAGTAGGAGGAGTTGTGAAATTCTGACGCTCGATGCTAAATTTATGCCCTCCATAACAGGCATTTACTTTTAGCGGAAGCTTCATGAGTTTTAAAACATTTTCAATCTGTAAAACCAATTCACGAGTAGGAGCAAGAATCAATACTTGAACACCTGGTTTGCTATCCAATTGTGACAATGTACTCAATAGATAAGCGAGGGTTTTTCCACTGCCTGTAGGAGCTAACAATAAAATATTTGGTTTTTTAGAACTAACTGAGACAGTTGCCTCTTGCATCGGTTTCAATGATTGGAAACCAAGATTTTTTAGTATCGTGGGGATATTTATTCTTGAAAAAGTCATATTGCAAATGTAATTGAAGTATCTTTAGCGTTCTTAAAAAACGCAAAATAGTTGAATAATATTTTATGGAACAACAACCAAACAATCCAATTCATGGTAAAAAATTAGCAGAAATTTTAAAAGAATTGGTCGCATATTACGGATGGGAGCATTTGGGACATAAAATTAAAATTGGCTGTTTTCGAAACAATCCGTCCATAGGCTCCAGTCTTACTTTTTTAAGACGTACCAATTGGGCAAAAAGTAAGGTTGAAGCATTGTATATTGAAATGCATCGAAAAACCAATAAATAATTTTTTTTAGAATTGATGTAAAAGCCGTTACAGGCAAGATATTAAACATTTGTTAGTATTGAAACAGAATAAAAGACGTATATTTGCACGCAATTAAATGTTAAGTTTGTTGCATATGGCTTTATCAAAAATCATAAATGAAGGATTGACATACGACGATGTATTGTTAGTTCCAGGGTATTCAGAAGTACTACCGAATACTGTAGATATCAAATCTAAATTTTCTAAAAATATTACCTTAAACACACCTATCATATCGGCAGCGATGGATACGGTAACAGAAGCATCTATGGCGATAGCTATGGCACGCGAAGGAGGAATTGGTGTTTTACACAAAAACATGTCAATTTCTGAACAAGCTTTGGAGGTTAAAAAAGTAAAACGTTCAGAAGCAGGGATGATTTTAGAACCGGTTACCATCAAACCTGAAGCAACCGTTTTAGATGCAAATAACTTGATGAGAGAGTACAAAATTGGAGGGATTCCTGTTACCGACACAAAAGGAAAGTTGGTAGGAATTGTAACCAATCGTGATTTGCGATTTGAAAAAAATAACAATCGAAAAATTTCTGAAATAATGACTTCAGAAAATTTGATTACAGTTGGAGAAGGGACATCATTAAAAGAAGCTGAGGTAATTTTACAAGATAATAAAGTTGAAAAATTACCAGTGGTAAATGAAGACAACAAACTGGTTGGGTTGATAACTTTTAGAGATATTATCAAAGTAAGGGAAAACCCAGAAGCAAATAAAGATCAATACGGTCGTTTGCGTGTAGCTGCTGCAATTGGAGTAACGGCTGATTGTTTGGAGCGAGTAGAGGCTTTGGTGTCAGAAGGTGTAGATGCCGTGGTGTTGGATTCTGCACATGGGCATTCTGTAAATATTTTGAACAAGTTAAAAGAAGTAAAAGCAGCGTATCCAACTTTGGATGTGATTGCAGGAAATATTGTAACAGCTGAAGCAGCTAAAGATTTAGTAGCGGCTGGTGCTGATGGAGTCAAAGTAGGAATTGGCCCAGGATCTATATGTACCACTCGTGTCGTTGCAGGAGTAGGATACCCTCAATTGTCGGCAGTAATGAATGTAGCGGAAGCTTTGGAGGGAACGGGAGTTCCTGTAATTGCTGATGGAGGCGTACGTTATACAGGAGATATTCCGAAAGCTATTGCGGCTGGTGCTGATTCTGTGATGCTTGGTTCTTTGTTAGCTGGTACGAAAGAAGCTCCTGGAGAAGTGATTATTTTCAACGGAAGACGATTCAAATCTTATAGAGGAATGGGGTCTGTAGAAGCCATGAAAAAAGGTTCGAAAGACAGGTACTTCCAAGGAAAAGAAGAAGACAGTTTAAAATTGGTTCCTGAAGGAATTGAAGGGCGTGTTCCTTACAAAGGCGAGTTGTTTGCAACCATGCATCAATTTATTGGTGGATTGAGAGCGGGTATGGGCTACTGTGGTGCCGCCACTATTGAAGCACAAAAAATGAATTCAACATTTGTGAAAAATTACAGCTTCTGGAATTGCTGAAAGCCATCCTCATGATGTTACCATCACAAAGGAAGCTCCCAATTATTCGAGATAACACGATTCAAATTTTTTAGAAGGTCGCTAAGGTTTATTTTTAGCGACTTTTTTTGTGAAAGCTACATGTGGAAAGTAAATAGGACTATTTCCAATTTGAAACAAGCGGTGCTCTAAGAAAAGTGAATGAAGACTTTCGCTTCCTATAAATAAACCTATCTTTGCATTTTTAAAACAAACCTACTATTTTGACAACGTTTTTAAGTTTGGGAGTATCAAAGGACTTTCACAAAGCACTGCAAGAGAATCAATTATTGGTTCCCACTGAAATTCAAGAAAAAACAATTCCCGTATTATTGAAGCAGCAGACTGATTTCGTAGGTTTGGCGCAAACAGGTACTGGAAAAACGGCTGCATACGGATTGCCTATTTTGCAAAAAATAGATCCCTCCCGACGCAAAGTACAAGCATTGATATTATCGCCAACACGCGAATTGGTACAACAAATAAAAAAACAATTATTTAAGTTGACCAAATATGCCCCTGAGAAAATATTTTCAGAGGGATTGTATGGAGGAGTGAAAATTGACGTTCAAATAAACAATCTAAAAAGACCTACACATTTTATCGTGGCAACTCCTGGTCGTTTGGTCGATTTGATTGAACGCGGAGCAGTGGATTTGACAGAAATTGAAACCTTGGTTTTAGACGAAGCAGACGAAATGTTGAGCATGGGTTTCAAACAAGATTTGAATCGAATATTGAATTATACCAACGGTACACGTAAAACATGGTTGTTTTCTGCCACGATGCCTGATGAAATTCAGCGTATTGTGAAAAATTACATGTCACCTGAAGCAATTCGAGTAACCGTAAACCCAAGATCTTTGGTAAATGAAAATATATCACATCAATACGCTTTGGTAAACGGTAAGGAAAAATATGATAATTTGGTTTCTTTTTTAGAACAAAATGAATCGGGAAGAGGAATCATTTTTTGCAAAACCAAAGCTGGGGTTCAGAATTTAACGGAGTATTTAAAAGAAGATGCCTTTTCTGTAGGTGCTCTTGAAGGTGATATGGGACAGAGAGATAGAGATAAGGTAATGCGTTCTTTCAAAAATGAACAAACGCAGGTGTTGGTAGCAACCGATGTGGCTGCGAGAGGTATTGATGTAAAAGATTTGGCTTTTGTAGTGCATTATCAATTGCCCGAGCAATTAGAATATTATACGCATAGAAGCGGAAGAACGGCTAGAGCGGGAAAGAAAGGAGTTTCTTTGGCGCTGGTTACTGCAAAAGAATTAGGAAGATTGCGAGAAATTGAAAAAGATTTGCAAATCAAAGCACAACAAATAACACTGTTATAAGTGGAGGGTGAAATTTATTACGGAACCATAGTTACAAAAAATAAAAAAGAGGCTGTCTGAAAAGTCTCTTTTCGGACAGCCTCTTTTTTGAATTGTTGAAGCACGGATTAAATATCTTCGAAACTTACATCCGTAAAACTATTGGTTTCTTTTTCGGTTCCTTCTTCAGAAACAGCAGTTTCTCTTTTGAAATCTTTTTGGTGACGCTCACTGATTACCTCAGTTCCTTTTTCATTTAAAATAAAATCAGTTGCCGCTGTCAACATTTCGTTGAACTCAGCAAAGTCTTCTTTGTAAATGTAAATTTTATGTTTTTGGTAGTGAAAAGATCCATCATCATGAGTGAACTTTTTACTTTCCGTAACGGTTAAATAGTAGTCTCCTGCTTTGGTAGCTCTTACATCAAAAAAGTAAGTTCTTCTTCCGGCTCTTAATATTTGTGAAAATATTTCTTCTTGTTCCACGTGATCTTTCATAATAATCTTTAACGATTGATAATTTATTTTTACTAGGCTTCACAAATCTAAAAAAATAATTTACTTTTCAGCAATTAATTAACTTTCTTTTTCTAAAAGTTGCTGTTGGTACAATTCATTGTAATAGCCTTCTTGGTTAAGTAGTTCGTCGTGTGTTCCTTGTTGAATAATTTCTCCTTTGTCCAAGATGATGATTTTATCCGCATTTTTGGCGGAAGAAACACGGTGACTTACAATTAAGGTTGTTTTGTTGGCTGTAATTCTTTTGAGGTTTTTTAAAATTTGCTCTTCTGTCTCCGTGTCTACGGCAGATAGACAATCGTCAAATATCAAAATTTCAGGATCTTTGATAAGAGCT
>JAMKCH010002493.1:0-37214 GCA_023653785.1 Ophioderma brevispina
AACATTGACCGCACTGGATCAAATACATGTGATGATTTTTTAAATCACTCATTTACTTACCTCCCATTTCCCCAGCAATACGGCAATCCCCTTTTAGCAACCATTGCACTCAGCCACCGAATTCCAAGGAGGCCATTACAAGTCACCTTGTGATTTCATGTGCACGCAAACTGCAAATAGCCAAATAACCGATCAAATAGGCTGGAAAGGAGAGAAAGTATGTTTTCATCACAACGCTAATGTCAATGGCCGCGATAGGACCAGATATCGCAGACATAACACCCATCTAGGTCTGCCTGCTTTCCTCACTTGCCGAATCCAACATTACCCATATGTCTGCTCTCTGCAACTTGCAATGTTTACCACCATGGATCAGTGATGAAATCTGCCATAACAGGTCTCTGTTTCCTGGCTGCTATTTACACTATTATTCCCCCTACTTATTATTCCAATTTTTTACCATAGATGCCCAAGAAATAGCTAAGACTGTTCTTCCCGGGGAGAAAATGACACTGAATTACCAGTATCAACACATATTTAACAGAGGGGTCAAAAGTAAAATAAACAAAATACAAGAGAAAGCAATTGAACCTTTTCCATACAAATAAAGGCAAATCAGTCAGAGGCATGAAAAAAGGAGAGAAAATTGAAATGGTTGTATGGGCTAAAAAATATCAGAACATAAGCATTATGATTCAGTGCTTTTGAACATTAGTTTGCAAGAATTCCAAGTCAGTGGCTGGCCTTCACAATCCCCGTTATTTTGATGGTCACCACATTGGTGACCCCACTTTGCCGACTGCTCAGGAATTGAGCAGCCTTACGGAATAAAGTACCTCTCACATGCATGCATAATGCTGCTAAATTCTGAGTCGGGTCGGCCAAGGGTGTCACAAATGTCTTGACACTTGGCCCTTGAGCAATCTCAAAACCACTGACCTCAAACTAGGTTTGTTTTGGACTCATTTCAATGCCTTTTAATGCTAGTCTGAATAATGATCATGATGCAAATAATGCATAATTTGGATGTTTATTAGAAGAGTTACAAATAATTTTGATTGACGACCTGCGCTGTCAAGTGCCAAGTATAGGATTTGTTACCGTCGGCAAACAACGTTCTACATGGTTGACCATGGTGGAACCCTGCTAACACAGTGGCGTAAACAGGGGAAGCTTCCCCCTTGTGGGGAATCTTGCCCCCTGAAATGTGATATTCTGCACACATGCCATTTTACAGTGAACACACCAGGCCTATACTATACTAACAAATTTTAAAAAAATATGCTTGCCCCCCCCCACCCCCCATGAAAAAAAAAGCTGGTTACGCCAATGTGCTGCATCAGTTCATGTTTCGCCTGGGATGATTAGGTTTATGATTCCAGCTTCAAATAAATACCACTTTAATTTTTATATGAGAAAAATTCCCACACTTTCATTCATCATTTTCATATGCGCCCCCTAAAATGATTTGATCACCCGGATGCTTATTTGTTCGAATACGGTACATGAAATCCACCAGCTTTCTAGAGTCCCTTTCAGCTTAGGTTTAGTAGTATATTTAATTCAAACAGAGGGGCAAAAGACCTCGATGGCAAAAGAGTTATCTTTTCCGGAGATTTGCTTTGCAACACTGCACAAAATGTTTGGCTATCATCTTAAGAATTCATTTGGCATGCAGGAAAAGTAGATGATGTGATGGATATTACATACATGCTAACAGATGGACAATAATTACAATATGCCATTAAGCTGGAGTCCTAGTAGCAATTTAGATTTAAAATGGACAGGATGAAATATCCTTGACTCGAAAGAAAACATACTGCAGGAGAAACTTTTGAAATATTGACTGATCACGATCCAAAGACAATGCAGCAGAAACAACTCTGTGGTAGCTCACCGATTCTGTTTTAGGTGAGGGTGAAACTTGAGCCCAATACAGGAATCCGTTTCTTGGGCAAAGACACAGTTTCTTTTTAGAAATCTCATCTGTAAATGGTGTAATTAATTTTTGTTTGTGTAATTTTTCTCCACTTCGCAATTTTTAGCATATTCATATTGTTTTGTTTTTTTTAATTTTTGCTTTTTTTTCAGAGCTCCTACGAAGTCTTAACGCACAATAAACATTTTTCATATGTTTTTTAATTTCAACGCTTAGCTCAAAAGTGTGTGAAATGCTAAAATTAATTACGCAAATATTTCCACTTTAACAATATACTAAGAGTCTTGGGAGTGGGAGAAAAATGCAGCCATCTCAAACATGCCCTCTTCTTTCACTAAATATGAAAAGGCTCTCCAGCAAACATTTGTTAGCCATATGCAGTCAAAAAGTCCTTCATTCTTCCCTATGGACCGCACCACTCTGCAGTAGCCATATTATCACACACTGTCTCATTAACAAGACATTATAAGCTCACAAGAAATCACCCTGGTCACCACACGCCTGCTGCTTTATGTCCATTCACCCCTCCTTGACAAGCGCAAGGCGTCAAGACCAAAAGTGTGAAGCAAATCTTGGTCCGCTCCACAATTTTAACACTCTCCAAGACAAGCAGTATATCAGGCGAACTGCTTGGAATGCGGTGAAATATAACCACGGGCAATATTAATTCCCGTATGCGGTACACTGAAGGGCAGAAAAAACATAAAACATTCAAGTGCGGCGAGCCGGATGAGGTGGAAAAACGTGAGCGAATACAATGTTCGGTTATGGTACAAGATGCCTGAAGGAGGTTAAGTTAAGACAGATCCACGGAGATTGCATTTTATCTGCGTTTTTTCTAAGTTCTTAAGATGGATCCAAGAAGATTGCCTGTGCTGTTCGAGGTGTTCTATATAGATCTACAGATGTGCTATAAGATGCTATTTGTGATTTGCTTTTGACCTACTCAGAGCTCTACCCTTAGAAACCTTGGATTTTGTGATGTATAAATATACATCTTACCTTCAGATTCAGTCAGTAATTTGCAGAAGAAAATTTGAATTATTTGAAATAACTGGATTTTAATTTGGGTAAACCAAAGATATTGCAACAAACTCAGCAGCCTTTTGGACTTTTGAAATGAACAAATACTAAAACACCATATTCATATCAATGACATTTTGAATTAAGCTTATTTTGGACTCATGTGGACTCCCTTACTACGGGAAAATGTGCCCTCTTACAAATCATTATCATTGGTGCTTTTTCCATACGGTACAGGAAATAAGTTAAAAAAATAGTGTCCATACACTTGCTGGCTACACTGTGATCATGAAGTGGGTGGGGGGGGGGGCACTGTTTGGATATTTCCCAACTAGCCAACATTTAAGTATTTTACAGCATTTTAATGAATATTAAAATATTTCACACTTTGTTTTACAGTTTTTTGGTTGATTTAATTTTGAGAGTCCTCAAACAGTTAACATTAACTGTACAGGTCCAATAATAGTTTCACAGGCTCTAAATTTGCAATCTGAGAAGTTTTAAGACCGTGAAAAGCAAAACTGATTTAAGATGTCATTATTCAGTACCACACTTTAAAAAATAGGACAGCGATCCCAAATAGCTCATCCAATTATGTGTCAAGCAATTGGAGAGTAATATATGCCTAAGTACCCCAGAATGACCTTTGACCTTCCCATCTGTTATTCCCACATAGACCTCTTGACTCAATGTATAAGTATACCACGTAAGAACTAGATCCATCACTGTACTAAAGAGCTATGCAATTGAAAACAGTGCCAACCAGAATTGTATGCTAGAGAATTTATTGAACGCCTAAGTGACTCCCTGACTAACCTTTGACCTCATCTGTTACCACCACATAAGACCCCCTTATTTCAATGTATAAAGCATATGAATATGAACTCATCCATGAACTGGACTAAAGAGCACAGTAAGTTGAAAAATGTTAACCCAAAATGTGTATTACTAAACATGGACCTCAAATATCACCGAGACCCCCCCGCATATTTCCTGAAACGGCCGGCGTAACCCAAATTGAGGTGCCCAAAAGTATATAATGAGCATACTCCACTTCATTCTCATATTTTGGGCACCACCATATTGGTTTACGTATCGTCCGTATTGAAAGTCCCTTATGCATTTTATTAGAAACGCGAGTATTTTACTTCCGTCACACTTAGTGAGTGAAACAACAACAACAACTGAATCCACATGCTACCATCTCCACGGTTCAAATATCTCTTTCCTAAGCAAATTAACAGGGTCATCGGGAGACTTTTTTGTGCCTTATGGATGCAGGAAATCATTTTGGGACATGGTTTTCTTCAATCGATTGGGTTTCGCATAATATTGCAGAAAAATCGGCCGATCAGACCATGGAACACTGGTGAAATGCAAACCGATACATACAACCCCGCTTGACGACAGATTTTATTTCGTGTGCTTTTTCTCACAGTGCGAAGCACCAACCACGGCGCGCTGTATGTCAGAGAATCGGTTACGGGCTTGGCTATTCCACAATACAACCAACCGATTCCCCTCTTGTTTATATTCTAGCTCTATGATTATAAGGGTGCACACCACTATTATGCCTCCCTAGACTTTGTATAGAAAATTCATGTACTATCTTGGGCTTTTCTCTCGAGTTACCTTGCATTTCAGAAAATGAGTTTTGCACAGTTTTGTGCGCAAACTTTCTTTTATAACATATCCAATTGGATCACAACTTTTCCGTATAATGTTTTGCAATATTTAGCGATTTCTTTGAGGGTATTAATTTCGCTACACAAATTTTCGCAGCAGGAAACCGGGAATGCATGTGGGCATTTCCATGGTAACACGCGTTACACTTTAGGGCATCCAACTTTATTTTCCACCCTCTGGTTTTGTAATATTAATTGAAGTTTGTGTTAATCTTTTGTCTTTTAATACCTACTACCTAAAACTTGATCCTCCATTTCATCCAAAGGCGAAAGATCAACTCCTAGTGATGAGCTAGTGCTACGAACATTCATGTAACCGCCGTTTCCACTCAAGGACAATCAAAATATCCTTAACTTCATTTCAACTTTGTCCGCAAACTAACAGTTCACAAATTTTATTTCTACTGTAAATCAAGTACTGTGCTAGGTTTATTATACAAGAACATTAACAATAATGCACTTAAGTTGTTTTTCTAAACGGGAAAAGAGTCCGGTAACACGCGTACAGTAACACGCGTTGTACAATTTGTCAGCAAAAAAGACCAACGTAATAGGTATGTTAGTACATTAAATGACTCATACTTCAGTTTTAAGTACCAAAATGTTGAAATTGTTAACCTACCATTTCAGATCATTTGCAGTAATCAAACACAGTCAATAGACCGCAACTGTCTTTGTTTTTGTTTATCATGCAAAAATGCAACATTATAAGTCAATGGAATTGTAGTGCTCGCGATTGTTTACTACTGGTTTCCCCAGTTTGTCCTAATTATTTGCTCCCTAAAATAAAATGTTTGTATTTTGGGCTTGGCCACTTCCAATTCTTCCCAGGCACTATGCATAAAACTGAAATAAGAAAGTCATCTTTTTTTTTTTTCCTTCATTTTCACAGGGCAGATATTCCCCATCATATTCCAGCAATGAACCAATTCCACCTGTATCTCAAAATTTGTTATTTACACTACTGTTAGATTTTTTCAAGCTTTACTACTGTCACTTTGCTTGTGAACATGTAAATCAGTTGAGGAACGCGGCCCTCCATCACAACTTGCATATCTCTTACGGTAGGCAAAAGATTTAGCAAAGGTTAGTATGTGTGTGTTAGTAGTTAGACCAAGTTTTAAAATCCTGTTGTGTCCCCGTCAACGGGGGTGGCCGGATACACCTCACAACGCATCAACACTGCTGTTTGAGGAGTTTAATTGGACAAAACAAGATCATCTGACCGGATGCCCTTCCTGACAAGCCAACCCCAGTTTTCGGTCGGTGTCCTAGCCTTTGTGGGCAACTATGCCACCATACAAGGCACATGTACTCTGGATCGCCGCTAAAGCTCTCCATAGCTGACACCTTGTAGGTAGATCTTCTTTTTCTTCTACTAAGGGAACCGCTTACCGACCTTCTCCTCATCCAAAGAATTTCTTAGAAAATCGATGGGTTAGACGTTTAAGCCGCCGCCAACTCGGCCCGGGGACAGGTAGTACTGTTTACCATACCAGGATACCACCAGTAGCAGGCCCTTAAGGAAACTGACCTGAACAAACCTGACCTTGTGTCTCTTATATAATGAACCCTGAGGTATTCTGGGTATAAAAATGAGGCTGCCCTCATAGAATAAAAATTAATGCCTAAATACTCTACCTTTATTTATACATGCAAATATAAAAGCTGATTACGTCTACATCCATGCTTTTGTATGCATGGTTTCAAATGCGGTAACGACACTTTCATTGGTAACACGCGGTCAAGTAACACACGCTACAGTTTTTGATAGCTCTCTGTGAAGTAGTGGGTAAGAATTATCATAATGTTGCACTGTTTTTACATGAGACCTTCTAGAGAGGAGTAAAATTTTATAGTGGCAGCCAATTTGAAACCAGATTATGAGCAAATATCTCATAATAGTCCAAAGTTTCGGTAACCCACGTTACACTCTTCAAAAGAACAGTCAGCCATGTACTGACCAACTATACCTTGGGTTTATATTAACAATTTACATGTTGTTTCTCAAAGACCAACTGCCATACTCCGTTAATCCATATTTGTTTTGGAATAAGATTGATTTAAACTCTTTGTCTCCTACTCGAATTGCTAAATCTCAAAATCACTATATTTTCCAATCATTTAGTGTACAGTAGGTAAACAGATTTTTTCAACGTTAAACATATCCACCGCGCTTATTTTTTTTCCCCTCCCCTTGTACTTGCATGCCATTTGCTGAATCATTTAGGATAAAAATTCATTCTGGAAGCAATTTTCAAGGGTTTTTTGGAGACCTGTCCACCTTTTCATGGAATGCACCCTGTGTGTGTTATCCGCCAGTAAAGCAATAACTTAAATCACACATTTTCTTTCGGTAATATCATGCACACTTCCAAAAATGGTAGAGACGCAAATTTAATGCAAAATGTGCTCAAATAGTATCAATCACTCAGAATTTTTCTCGTGAAGTACGGACTATTTGCTGTGATAAATTTGCCGGAAAGTGGCCGCCAAAATGGTATTAGTGTGTGTACCCTAGAGCAATATAATGACCCTAGGCCTAAGTGACCTCGGAATACTTTGACCTCATCAAACTGTTACCCCACATAACCCCCCTTGTCTCAATGTAATGACATACTGAGTCGTGCAGTGACCCTCTCGAATAACTGAGTATGTGGCACCCTCTGACCTGCTCAGCTAAGGCAACAAATATCCCGTGTTCCAAAAAAAATGCAACACTTGGTGGCGGCGCCATAAGTTTTGAACCAAGGCACGCGACTCCTTATTCTTTGTTGTAAGGTAAGACGGGACTATTGGCTAATATCCCGAAAGATCATCAAGGTAGTTCATATTTTTTACGATATGACCCAGAATCAAGTGACCTGCAGGACCCCTTTAACAAAATTGAGGCCCTATTAACTACAAATACGCGCACTGTATTGTGGCGTGCTCCGACCACCATTTTTCCCCTTTTCTTAAAAGACACGTGCTGCCAGAAATAATAAAAGGAATGTTTTCCCATTGGTAATAAAGCTAAAAAATCTACATTTTAACACACTAAAAGATTGAATAGGATGGATGACCAAGTTAATGTTATCACCAAGTTCTTCGTATTGTCCCAAATAAGACCTTGGATTAGAGCTAATCATTTCATCTCATTATTTTTGTGACGGCACTCACATAGTTATCTTAACCAATGATATACTGAGATTTGTTATTGATTTTTGTGTTTAAAACAGAGGTTTTACTTCAATAAAGTTGAGATGTCATTTCATTCACAAGCAAGTTGCGCCCACGCATTTATCATTTTTATAGTATGTGAGTTTGTCTATACTTAGTCATAGTTGTATATCTCTTGAAAACATATTTCATCACCAATAAGTGTTTCTAATTATTAATCATTAAAATAATATTATGTAAATGCAAGTCATTTGAACCCAGTTGAGTGTTTTCTGACAGAGATTTGGGTCAGTAATGTATTTTATTCAATCATATTGTTTTGCCATTCTTTCTTCATTGCCACTCTGTGGGGTAACCAACTCCTCATTTTTGGTAAAATTGGTCCTGCGGGTTACTTCATTTCTGGGGTCATATCAAAAAACTATGACTCTACCTTAATGTACTTTTCAGGAATAATTATTAGCTAACAGTCCAACCTTTACCTTACCACAAGAATAGGTAGTACACATGCTTTTGTTCAAACTTATGGCGCCTTCCACCAAGTTGTTGCGTTTTTTTTGGGACACATCAGTATCTCCATTCCTCCAGTTGCCAAAGGGGCCATTCAATAATTTACAAAATTACAATAAAACAAAAAAACCCTGGGCTGGGAGCAATTCAATTCAGTGACCCAAAATGAGGAGAAGATTATCTCCAATTGCAACTCCATGTAACCTCTACGGGAGGTCTCTATCAAACAAGTTTCCTGATCTCAGCATTTGGTTCGATCTTCCTTCTGCAAGAATCCAATGTAAAATTGTCCATTGTCCATTGAACTTGATGTAGACCAGTGGGGGAACAAGTTTCATGACACTAGCATCTGTGGTTGGTTCTTGAGATATATAAATGCTCCTAAAATTCCAGACACACGCACACTAACAACACACAGATCGCGATCACAAACAATATCCATGGCCATTTGTGACAGCCAAGGGGTTTTTAAATGAAATGCAGTCCTTACAATTTACGGGCTCTTGGAACCATGTCAAGCATGGACAGAGTATTTTTTGTTTTTCGTCCATTCTATAAGAAGAGATAAATTATTTTGATAGCCAATAGCGGGAGGCCAGCGCTTCGCGCGGGTTCCCGCTAGTTGAGTGAAACCGGGAGCGCTCACTGAAACTGAAGCGAGTTCACACACTATGGCGAGACACCGCAGCCCAATACGTTTCCAGTGTTAAACTTTTTGTTCTCAAGACAGTACTCCTCTTGGGGGAAACCCGTAGTTCCCTTCCTATACAAATGCCATTTTCTCATAAACTCCTCAAAATCCCGTATACAGTTCTCGCCATCCTGCGAGTTTATGAACCCTCCTTCAACTGACCAAACATACTGTAATCGATTTTATTTTCCCGCTAATTTCAGATATAATGTAGCTTAGGCGGATGATGTTTTATTTTCTAAAAGTAAACTGTAAATATTTCATCTGTAAATTTCCCTTTATATTTTAATTTTTCTTCTCAAAACTTACACCCGTGTCCTAACCTGTAATTCCCATCATACATACGACAATCAAAGCGAAAATTACATGATGTGTTATTGACCCCCATCACTATTGCCAGATATGCTAATAAAGCGGCATTATTTTGCGTGGCGCAGATAAGTCTCACGCGTAAACCGCCCCGTCGATATAGCGTCTCATGCGTAAACCGCTCTAACAACGTGCAACGCGTACGCACTGGTTAATAACGGTTATAAACAATGGGTGATTTTGCTTATGCACAACCGTACAAATTTTCACTGATTTTTCAGCCATTTCTGAACCGTTTTCGTCCGAATATATTTCCGTTTCGAACCCGTCCGGTATTCCCATGCACCTTTCCTGTAATTTGTCGCAATTTAGACCAAAACTGACGGAGCGTTTTATTAACATCATACATACAGACCACAACATTAGTGCCAATTTTAGTATGATGATCTTAGCATCACATTGTTTTAAATGTTGAACCTTTCAAAGTATCTTGTGACAACATCTCGTAGTGCATTTTGGGAAAATTAAGGTCATTATCTTTTATAAAAACAGTAAAGAGTTTCTAAAATGCTAAAAATATAGCTAAGACCCACTCATTTGGATTGGAGAACACATTTTTTTTTAATTTATACTTCAACAGCTGAAGAAGGGCAACAAACACCCCCGCCTCCCTCTCGTGTCACCTCCAATGCAAACGAACTTCAAATGCTTCTGACATCATAAATTATACAATTCCTTTACTGGATTAAAGTTAACAAGTTTGTTTTCAGTATCTTTTCTACCTAGCAGAACTCTTGCTTAGGTAATATACAGTTGTCGTGTTTGTTTTCTCTCTTACCTACCCACCGCACATACTTTTCAACCGCAATCGCAGCTTGTGTGTGTAATCATTAGCCCGTTCTACATATCGGGAAACTTTATCTGCTCGAGCATAGGAAAAACATCATTATTACACTTTCTGTCATGATAAGCCACATGATGCAGGAAATTCACGATGCTGTGTAAGCACAGTGATGGCATGTCAACCACCATTCCGTTAATCATAAAACACACAAGCACGGTGTCATCAAGAGATGCGAGATCAGCTTCGTTTATGTTCACGAGAACACTCCTCCATGCTTACAGGTAAATAATCATATGGTTTGTCACTTGGTCTTGTTTTCACATGCTAGGGCATAGGAGACTTCTGCAGCACTCGTATTATGAGACAGAGGGGTGTAAGGCAGCAGGTGCGGTGTGTGCATAGTGTGGGTCGTGCTTGCGTGCGTGCGTAGTTGTGAGAGCGAGGGAACTGTAGTGAGGGAGAGCACCAGTGGGGCATAGGAGCCAATGGGAGAAAATACTCTCTCAGAGGGGTGTTTCCATAAGGTGACTCCCTTCTTTTGACACCACTTTATGAATTTGGAAACCATTTAAACGGAAAAACCACATAACGTGTGTTTTATACCGTTAAGGTTTCCGAATATCATGAGTGTGTCAGAAGAATGTCGGACCTTATTGGAAACACCCCTCTCAGAGGGTGTACTCAGTAAAATTAGGAGTTTCCATAACCTGCCCATCTGACCCTTTTCTGACATCCTTAGTAATTTTGGAAACCCTTCATGGAATAAAGCCCAGGTTTATTCTGTTACGGTGTGGTCATAAATGTGTCCGAAAAAAGTGTGTCAGATGGTCAGGTTACGGAAACTGCCGTCAAAATGGCCATACAGCTTAATGAGACACAATTTCTGAAAGTCAATCTACATCAGCACCACATGAAAATAACGAATGAAGAATGCAAAGCAGATCGTTGAGTGTGTACACAGTGGGAGTGTCCCCAATATCCATACAAATTGACCTTAGAGTTAGAAGCCAGAGAATACACCAAGCTAGATCTGCATTTTCTAATTGCATAATGGTCTTGCCTGCCATTTGCCGAATAAGCATACCAAGAGCTTCACCATCAAAAGAGTACAATTTTATCTACTGATGTGTTTAATAGACACATCTAAAATTAGTACTTACCAGCAAATCTGGCACAAAACATGGTATGGAAGCAAAATTACAACGCATTTCATGTTGGAAAGCATGTGCTCAATGAGCCATTTAATTTGGTAAATTGCACGAATGCTTATCACAGAATTTTGGCAAGTAGAATTGAGGGATTAATATAATTTTGAAGAATGCTTTCTTGTGGGTTCCCTAATCTAGTTAATTTGTGAAATAGGCAAAAACTAGAATTTTTCCCCGCGGTTCTCCGGCTTTCGCGCGTGCTATATTCCAATA
The DNA here is from genome assembly GCA_023653785.1 of Ophioderma brevispina. NCBI lineage: Eukaryota > Metazoa > Echinodermata > Ophiuroidea > Amphilepidida > Ophiodermatidae > Ophioderma > Ophioderma brevispina. Next base: position 11,585 of record JAMKCH010002493.1, read on the forward strand.
AGATAAGCTGTGGCCCCCCATGAGCCTTTGACCCTGGCACGTGCCCTCTTTGATCTCATCACATAGGAGGGATCGCATGGTGCACCTCATGACAACGTTTTGGTTCCAATTGAACGTCAAGTTGTTCAATTTAATGATTTGGTAACATTTTTATCATAGTCGCATTTTTTCAACTTGAACCTCACATGACCTTTGCCCTTTCAACATGACCTTTGCCCTCATCAACATATGACGGAACCCATTGTGCACCTATGGTAGAAGATTTGGTTCCAATTGACGTGAAACTTTTCATGGAGTCCAATTTAAAAAAAAAAACTTACAATTGTGACACACACCTCCACAACACACACACCTCCACACACCCACACATCCCCACACGTACACACGCACAACCGTATTGCTAAGTGGTCTGCCAGCTATAGCTGGCGGCCCACAATAAACTTACCGTAAATAGCAGTTTCTAACAGTGCTCTTATGTTCATATTTTGCATGATTAATTGTTCGTACTTTGATGACGTCTCTTGTTTTTAAAATTCATGATTAAATTACCAAAAAAATTTCCACTTACAGTATACATTCTTATACAGCAACCTGTTGCCTATTATTATTCCGCTCATCAAGAAATCCGCACAAATCATTCAATTGAGAAGTCATGAGGGAAGAGACCAGAACCTTGGAAACTGGGCATCAAGAAATCATCAGAAGAAAATGGCAGAAAACACTTAAGGTGGATTCTTATTAGGCAGACAAACAGGCAAGAAGAAGCACATACAGCTACTAAAAACTGTGCAAGGGAAAGCTGCCAGGTTCTGCATGCAAAATTACAGACAAAAAATCAGTGTCAAGAAGATGTTGATTGAACTTGACTGGGAGACACTCAGGGAGACACTAAAGGAAAGATGCATGAAAGGGGAGTTTCCATAACCTGACCCATCTGACACTTTTTTCTGACACACTTATGAATTCGGAAACTTCAATGGAATAAACATGTGCTTTATTCCATGAAGGGTTTCCAAATTCATAAGTGTGTCAGAAAAGTGTGTCAGATGGGTCAGGTTACGGAAACTCCCGCATGAATGACCAGATAATTATGACTTACAAAATCCTCAATAATGAGCACTGATGGAGATCGGAACTTGCAGATATCAAGAGCTGTGCCAATGAAGACTAGGAGTAGAAATGAAGGGATCCTGATACAAATGTATCCAGAAAAGGACATCTACAAGTTATCATTTATACCAAGAGCATCAAGAGAATGGTACTGACAACTGAAGAGGCAAATCTTCAAGAGTATCATCAAAACGACACACCCTCCTCAAAAATAAGTAAAATTCAATTTATGAATAGTCAAGTATCTCTGCATCTCTGGCAGTGAAAAGTTGGCAAAATATACACCAAAGTCTGAGTACGATGACTCAACCAAGCAGAAGCAGACACACACACACAGACAGACACACACAAACACACACACATATGCTTGTTTTAATAGTCCTCTGTGGAACTCATTCTATATGCACCTTTAATCTTTTCTAACATTGGTTAACTACAGCATACAAACCCTCTAAATAACCGGGGGGGTTAAGATTCATCACTTCTGAAAATAAATTACCAGTAGGTCAAGATTTACAGCTTCAATTTTTAGTTAGGTAAAAATCTGCAATTACATGTAGCTTGAGGGGGGTAGGTTCAAGATTTAGTTTGACACCTGCATAATCACTCGTAGGTGAAAGTACCCAGTGTTCTGCTCTAATTTCATTATATTTCTATTCACAAATTTAATAAATGTGTGAATGCATGAGTGAAAGCGTATGAAGCTGCAGCCACGGACACTGCGCTAAATATATACAAAAAATGTCATTCAAGAGTTCGTATGCAACCAAGCATTCTTGCAAAATGGAGAATGCATCGTCAATATGTACTTCAAAAGGGTTGATAACAACAAATTGACAATATTTACAATGGTAAAAAAAATAGATTGGACTATCCAAGTTAAAGGTGCTTGTTCCGATTTAGATCTATTGTGGTCTCTACTTCAACTGATATGAGAGTCTGGCACTTGCACATACGCCCCATCAAGTACCGTGGGAAACAAACTTGCGGTTTTGATGGTAGAAGCAATAATGCGCATTGCAAAGCCCTATTCAATACTGTGCTAATATTGATGGTTAGCCATTACTTCGTCAGTTTCTGTTTATATATTGGGAATGAAATGGGTTTGAGGGCTCAAATTTCAGGATAACAATGAGAAAAATACGGCCTTTCATCTGATATCAAAATTGATACTACTTCCGGGTAAATCAGGGGGTCCCAAAGACGATCGGAACATGCACCTTTAAAATAGTGCATCAACCATAATGCCAGATGATCATGTAATGAACTACAGCTAATATGCTTAAAGGTTGTAGTATAATGAGAAACATTGAATGCTCAAGAAAAATCACTGAAACAATTTGTTGAAAATGTCCAAAAATAAGTATTTTAGTTAGGATATTTTAGTGTGCCTAACACGTGCATAAACACATTCTCAATTTTCAAACACTCTAAGCATTGCCATTATTTCATTTATAACAAAGACAATAAACAATGAAATTTAAGAGTACATTTTAGCCTAACCTCATTTTATGGGCCTAACCAATTTTGTGACTAGGTTTTCAAAACCAAAATCCAACTGTGGTTTTACCATTTAAGACCAATAAAATGGTTTCTACTTGGGTAGTGCCAAACAGATTTTCACTGCTTTTCATATTTTTCTTAATATGAATAAGAAGGTAATTAATAACAATAACATTTTTTTTTTCAAATTAGGACTCCTATTTGCAAAAGCTAATTTCCCACCAAAATTAGGTTGATACATTATTTATAATACCAACGCTAACCACTGCACTAACACGAGAACAATTCCACACACTTAACTCTAATGGATCTCGGATTAATTACATCCCCGTTCATCCCATTCTAGTTTCTTAAATGCGCTGCAACGAATACTAGAGCCAGCTTTATTTACCTTGTCAATTTGTGCACGGGTGGATGGCAAGGTCTGTACGTATGTGTGTCATGGCTGTCATTATCAACCACGAGTGCGCTTTGATGACAAGCGTGGCTTAATGGCTGGCGTTCAGATGAGAGACATTGTTTTGCTATGTGACGACTGCTATGTAGCATTGGAATGTCAATAGAAAAATGCTACATAGCAGTAGTACACGGTCAAGCTGTGTTCTTTAAAAGTGAATCTCATGCTATAGCACTTGATTAATAATTAGTTTATATTAATAAAAAAAGGGTTATTTTTTCAGTTCTTCTGATGGTACATTTTAATGGCAGTGGAAATATTGAAAATTGTTTTTTTTTTTGAGATGGGTACCCATAATTTACACACATGGGGGCTCATCAGTCACATATTTTATGGGGTCGCAAAATTTAGGGGGGTGTGATGATTCCTCTATACCTCGTTTACCGTCTATGGTTTTAATGTTATGAACAAAATATATGTTATTGCAGTGTGCCATGATAGGCCACTGTCCAATTACAAATAGAAAATAAAGAATCATAAATTACTTTCATAGTAGATCAAATCTACATGTATACATGTACGATTTTAGGCATACATACTATACTTGGGCAAATGGTTCAGATGATATCAAAAACTCAACCTCTTTTAGGCAAGTCAGGGTACAAGGCTATGGATCATTAAAAATTCCAATAAAATTGTAAACTTATTGCAAGTCAGTGATAGTTGACGAGACATATATTTTGATTATGCAGAAAGTGTGTTTATACAATGTTAATTAGTTACAATTGCCTAAATATAAAATAATACTAATAACAGCCCTCAACATTACGCAGTACCTCAAATATGGCACATTCCCAGATGCCCAGTTAATTTGAGAATTTGTTTTATAAGTTAATCAAAGTTGTTTAGCTAGAATGATCCAACTGTCTTGTGCACAATAAAGTTTTTGGCAATTAAAATTGTGGATCCCTAATCTTAACTAGAATTGTTGTAGAGGTAAAGTAGATTTTCATCAAGCTTTCTTGCAAATTTTCTGGCTTTTATGGACTTTAAAGTGAAAATGATCACCTTTTCCAGCATATTGTTTAGGTAGTTGACCCCATCATGGCCCGGCGATTTTCCATATGTTGCTTCCTCCCACACATGGAAGCATATCACCAAAAAACATCTGATAACAATTTCTGAGTTACATCGATCTAGCCATTTGGATAGTAGAGGCAAAATGTTAGACTAATTGTGCCATAGGACAGTGTGTGTGTTAATTAAATAACAAGAGTCGGCATCACAGAATAAACTGTTCATTCCAAAGCCATCTGCAGTATCGCTTGCACCCCTAGATGACCTACGCCTGCCTGCCAAGACAATCTCCGACTTTCTTCGGCTCTTGTGAAGAATAATTAAGCAGGACGGCCTATCTGTCTAGCTCAATAGACTCTCTATTGCTTTAACACACCTGTGCCATGTTGATAACTTACCATGAGGAAGAAATTATTGCGCTATCACCATAGAATTAAATAATTATTTAATTCTGTGACTATCACCTATCTCCTTGCAAATAAAAAGGGAATCGGAGGATAAGGCGTATGAAAGTCGATGTTATGTTTCCCGTAACCCGCCCGCGTTATTATTTTCTGCCCACGTTTGAGATGCTGAAATCTCTAAAAAGCTAATTATTTTGTATTTTAAAGAAATTTTTTGTGTTTTTGTTTCTGTAATATTCTACTGTATTGTTGTTTTGTATTTTTAAGTGATTTTTAAAATAGCTTCAAAAATTATTTTTAAATGTAGGGTGGTGGTTGACACAATATTGGTAGCTGTGAAATGGCAATTTCCTTCAAAATTATGAATAATGAAAAATGAAATAGGTGCCTCAATATATTTTTGCAAAAATGTTAAAGACCATAACATTGGACTTTCATTTGCTAATGCATAACATTATCTATCCGTTGGCCCTGGGGGGGGGCACTTGTATTCAAAGGGTGGATAGGATACATGACAAAACTTACAAAATGCACCCTAAACAAGGATTTCCACCCTTTCCAACCGACTAAAAAAACATAACCCTAACCAAAATCTGATTCATCTAAACTTTGGAAGTGTGCATTAAGGTTACTATCTTTAGTTGCAGCAGACTAATTGAATTATACACACAAATTACATTTGAATCTCCTGAGTCCCAGCCCTTAACTGTGGGTATTACATCCCCTAAACAGTACAGCAACAATTTCTGGGTTCAGGAAATTACAACCCCTTTTTTTCCCCCCATATTTACACCTCATCAATGTATGTGCATACATCGCCGTTAGAAAAAGACCCTTTCTACATGTTTACACATTTTCTTGTTCCCGCAGCATAGTCCACTTTTGAATACAAGTGCCCCCAGGCGTTTTGAAAGCAATAAATTATTTGAAAGTGATTTGTGATTTCTGTATAAATAAGAACAAAACAATTTAAAACACAATGCGAAGAAGTCGTATTTACGCGATGCGTAAATATGTCCCCCGCCAAAAACAAAAAAGGTAATGTCGCAATCACTAACATGTAATAATGCAACTACAACACCCCACCCCCCACCCTCCCCAACACCCCGAACATGGCCCACCCCATCCCCAACAGGGGCGCCTCCGTAGGGTACCACACCCCCAACAGCCCTCTCTCTTGGTTATCGCACACCCCGCAACAACTCACCGCCTCTCGCCAAGGGGTTTAAATGCTTACGATGGTGGTAGGGGTGGGTGTTTGTGGGGATGATGGGGCCTCCACTAGGAGACTGAGAGTCTCTACGCCTAGATGCGGACGGGCAAAAGCCCACAATAAAAAGTTGGGGGGCGGGTTTAAGAAAGGGAAAAAATATGAAACGACAAAAAAAAGAAAAAGAAAAAAAAGAAAAAAAAAAAAGAGTGACAAAGGGGAGAGCTCTAAAGAGGGAATGCCAACGAGAATAGGGGAAAAAAAAAGATAAAAAAGAGAACGGAGAGGGGGGGAGGGAGTAGAGAGCACTAATGGCGATCAAATATAGAGGAGGGCTTTTGGGAAATAACTACAGACGAAAATATAAAAAATAACTAAAATAGGTATGCAGACCAAAAGGGGAAGAACGGGGAAGAAGAGCTAGTACCGGGATAGTAAGGGTATCCAGAGGGATGTGTGGCGGTGGTGGATGGGAGGGTCGAGGCTCTATAGAGTCAAAGGTTAGCGGGCGAGCGTCACACGGGTGCATGGGGGAGTGCAGAAACGTATTTTGGCGGACGACAATGAGTAGGCTGGTAAGAAGAGAAGGGCAGTAAAAGGGCTGCTCGGGACAACCACCTCCGCAACATCTCAAGCGCGTCCTCCTGTGACCAATCACCGGTACAGCTTGGAAAGAACCTGAGGCAACAACGGCCAACCGGGCGCCGCAACAGTCCACCGGGTCGGGTGGTCACCCAATACCGCCGTAACATGGGGTACAGCACGAGCGAATCCTCCCTTCCCACGCCCACTCCCCTCCACAACACCCCGCAACACACCCTACTCCCCTCCCTAACACATGCAACAACACCCAACATCCCCCGCAACAACCTGCAACCACACACCTTCCGAAAACCCTGCACAAACCCCCCTCCACACGGGGGGGGCCTCCCGCAAAAGCCGAACCCCCGTCTCCAACAACCCACCGTGTGGGTTGGGGGGTGGCCCTCCCCATGGGCATAGAATAGTAGTCTCCATGTAGCGAAGGGAGATTTTGCCTCTCCTCCTACTTACTGTTTCAGAGTTGTAAGCAATTCCCATAGTTAATTAGCTCATTTACGAGGGTCGCTGCGGTGGTCAAGCCGCTTTCGCACAATATATCACATACTTGTCAATGCAAAAAAAAGACGTGCCCCATGATAGTCCGTTCATGTCATGTGGCGGAATTTGATACCAAGGTACATTTCAAAAACTGATAGGCCAATACTCGATTTTGCAGTATTATATGTAGGATTCTTTGCATACGTCAATTGCCCAAATACGCCCAATCTTAATCAGAATCTGTAGAGCGCGTCAGAGCCGCGCTTGGTTCCTTCCACAAGGGTACATTCATCATACCCTTACGGAACTCCAAAAACTTGTACACAAGCCTTGGCAGGAAAATTTTCATCAATATCACATGAAATACTTATAGCATATGTTGACGCCCAAATCTCTCAGGTCAGAACTCATCAACTCCAGCTTTTTCCACCAGTTACAATCTTGGTCCCTTACGAACTCCAGATAATCGTATACAACATGGGTTTAACATTTTTATCACATACGGACGAACGGATGAACAAACGATCGGATGAACGGACGGACGAACGGGTGCTGCTCATTTTATAGTCACCGTTCCGAACTCGGTTCGGCGGGGACAATTAAAAGAGTGGTGAAGGGTCTCAATAAAATTCAAGGCGGTGGTTCTAGGTACTGGTCGCCCTGGGTGTGGGTGGGGGTGGGGGGGAGCAAATAGCAAGGTCGGCCTCTTAACCCTAAAACCCTAACCCGGACCGGGTCGTTGTGCCGGCCACGTCGCCCAAGATGCAAGCGCGGAGAGGTTTCAATGCTCATGTTGAGTGGAGTTTAAACGACCCAGCTGCAACGAGAGCCAAAGTTTGCGTTTTCATTGCATCTCGGCCGTTTTTCCCGGCACAGAAGAAGTAAGGTAAAGTCAATAACGGCCCAGATGCAACGAAAAGCATCGGCGTGCATTTTTCCCCGAAGACGCCCAAATGCAACGAAAAACATCGCGTCATTTTTCTTCCCCGAGACGGCCCAATGCAACGAAAAACATAACGCCATTTTCCGGAAATGAACGTCCGTTTCAGATCGGAGGGCGGGAGAAACATCGCGTGCGAATGCAAAAAAACAGGGATAATAAATAAATAAATAATAATGGATGCGTACTGCACAATGATCTGCATGAAATTTTTTGTAGCGTATAGTCGTGCGAGGCAGGTCTGAGTGTCGCTCTTTACTCTACGGTCATAGTCGGTGTGGTGGGGGGGCGTGGCGCTATTATGCTACTTCATGCTCCGGTTTACATCATTAATAATTGGTTGGGGTGTTGTGTTGTATGGTGGGTGCGAGTGCATGAGTAAGAAAAATAGCTTATCGAAAATGGTGGCGCTATCACCATCGAAAATCGAATTTGGGGAATGGGGGGGTCCTATGGCAGTGTTTGGGGGGGGGGGTGACACGGAGGGGTGTCACCCGGGGTTGGGGTGGGGTGGTCGTTGTTTCGCCTGATGTCTAAAAGCATTCGCCTTCTGCGGTGGCAAACCGTCCGAAATGCAGTGAAAAGTCAAACGCATCCATTTCCCGGTAATGACGTCCCAGATCCCACGAGGAACATCGCGTCATTTCCCGTAAGACGGCCCATGCAACGAGGAACATCCGCGCATTTTCCGTAAAGACGGCCCAAAGGCAACTGGCACATCGCGGTCATTGTTCCGGTAAGAACGGCCCGATGCAAATGAGGGCCAATGAAGAGTCATTTGCCGCGACCAACAATAGTTGTTGACCGGCCGAGAGGCAACGAAAAACATTTTCCGACCGGTACCCCGAGAAAAGGAGGGCCAAATACAACCACGTTTTCGTTGGCTCCCATTGCATCTCGTCCGGCGTTTAGGGTTATATGCACCATTAGTCGATAACACAGTACATGGGTATTACTTGCATCAACCACTAGCTAGGCGCACACATAACCAAGTGATTGGGAAATTGTGGTCCTCTGGTATAAGTTCACCTTTTAGTCAACTAACCAAGTTAATCCAACCAAAATGAAGCAGCAGACCGTGGGTTCCCACAGGCTACAGACTACACAGCTAGGAGACCCACAATACTCGAAGGAATCAGCTGGCCGCAATATCCCGGTGGTGTTGTTACGCCAGAGGAGAAAAGGGGAAAAAGCCTGAAAGTTGTCACCGTGGTGTGGGAAGTAGAACACCATGGTGGGGCAGTGGGTGTTTAACGGGTGTGGGAGGCGCCATTGAGAAATCAGGGGGCTCACGAGGTGTGACGGTCTATTGGCGGTTTGTTTTTGGGGGTTATATAAATAGGGATGTAGGTGGTTGTTTGACAGGGACACTGCGTGTTTGTGGATTCGGGAAAGCAAAGATTAAGCGTGCTGGCTGGGGGTAGCTGCGCCACTTTGTTTTACATTAAAAGTGAAGTGGTTCGTATCAAGGAGTGGCTGGAGCTGCGCCAGCCTGTGGGTCGACACGCAGTCCAGAGACGGTTAGGAGACGGACACCCTACAGCGAACCAGTAAGACTAGAGGTATGCTGCCCGTGGGCAGGCCGGGGGGTTGGGGGGCAAAGGGACCGAGGGGTGAGGGTCCAGGGGGCGCCATGAATCAAGGGGGCCAACAAACAGAGGTCCAAGAAGACACAAAAAAGAGCGAGACGTAACTAAGGTTAGGGCCCCGTTGAGCAACGAAAGAGAAATCAAAAATAGTGTGGCAAGGGCACGACCAGAGCTGGACCGAGCGAGTACTATAGGCCGAGAAAGATTCGGTGAGGGGAGGCGCGGAAGTGGGGAGGTGGGGCCACTGGGCCGGGGGAAGAAGAGGGGGTGATGTTAGCACCTACATTTTGTTCATTGTTCCGAAATAACTTGAGAAAAGCTTGATTCCCAAGTCAGGTGATGTGTTTGATCGGGGCAGTTTTGGTTACAGTGTCCCCCATAGTCCCTGGCGTACGCGCCTTTCCATTTCTGGAAGAACCCAGCATTTTCAATGTGTACTCTTTCTCCTCCCTCCCCTCGTCCTCCATGAATGGTATTTGGATAGCAATTGGAGTGCATTTACTCCACAGCGGTCAGGTCCATGTCGGGGCCACTAATCAATTGTACCGGGGGACTACAATGCATAATTGTGAAGGCTTTTTTGATGCACTTTATGCTTCCATATCCATATCCAGGGCTAATCACAAATCTCTATCTTTAGCCATTCTTGCCAAAGTGGACCACGTGTTTTTGGTCAGTTCGTCGCTCCCTCTGGTTTTGGATAAGTCCTGGCTTTCTGGTTCCTGGTCTAAAAAAACATTCTCGTTGGGGTCCACTCTGTCCCACTAATTGGTCCACCTGTTTATCCTGCAGTCTAGCAAAGTGGGCACTGCCCATCTATGTTTGGAACTCCTAATCCTTGATAATATCAGTAACTCCTTTCTGTGATCGATCCAGCAATTTCTCTTTGTTATCTTGCAGTCTGATGCCAAGCCTGGGGGGAGTTCTTTACTTTAACGGCGGGCAAGTGCTTCTTAAACATAACAAATTTCCTTGTTATTATTGCATATATTGTTTAAAACGTTTGGATCAATTTGGTGAATGTTCTTTTTTTTTTGGGGGCAGGATTTTTGTATTTGCCCTTTCATGTGATTTTTAAATGTAAAGAACATGCCCAAGGTCCCACCTTTCCATAGACCCTGTGTATAAGTCACTAGATTTACAATATGGCATACATACCAAGGACACGTTCATTTAGTTGTACTTGACATACATTGACAGAACTGACCATTTTTTGTTTTTTTTTTTGTGGTTTTTTTTTTTTTGTTTTTTTTTTGTTTTTTTGTGGTTTGGTGTTTTTTTGTGTGGATCCGGTTATTGATATACATACCCCAAAAATCGGGGGTGTATTTCTCAATACATTGGTGAAATGCACAGCTACGAACTGTTCCAGGGGGAAATGAGATTTTATTACTAGCTCATAGTGAGTGAGCTTATGGTATTTAACATACTAAGAATCTGAAGATCTCTTCAGGAAATTGAATGTTGAACCCACTGCACACATACCATGTTGGTCACGTCCTTACACTAATTATCATACCTCTGTAAATTTAAATCAAGACAGGCATGTTCCAAGTCGCTTTTGTGTAGAACATCCGCAATATAGGTGCTGTATCATAGTTAACATGCCTAGAGCAAGCAACAGGATTAGATGGCTTATTATTGTTGCCCTACATACTGCCCCTCATCACTTTTTTTCATTACCAATCATAAAATCTTCATTACTAGCAAACAAAAATTAATTTGGTAAGTGCGAAAGCAATGATACAGCTTTAAGGCGGCAATCTAGGCTTCTGGTGAGGCCCATTTTAGTTGCCCGAGTGAAAATATGTATTGTTTTAACTGTTTCTGGTAGGAAACACCTATTTTGACTGGGATTTTTTTTCATGCTATCCATCAACAAGGCATACCTGAGATTTAGAGTAAGTGGTTTGGTCGTCTGCATTTGCCATTGTTGCTAAGGTGACTAATTACTTATACCCTGCAACCTATTTTGTATCATGTGGCTTTTAACTAGTAATGAAATACAGCAATGATACCACCATAGATTGGAAGTTAGAAGTAATTACGCCACAATATCTGTCTAGTCTACACTTGGAGTAAATACAACCAGAACTGGTTTTTTTAATGAAAAGGAGGATTTTCCATTTCCCAAAGCATGCGTTATTTAGGCCAGCCAATCAAATCACACTTTTGCAATTTGTTACATTCCCAAAGCAACATGTTGTCATGCCACACCACGACACCATCCTTCACACACCACCCTTTTACAATGAAAGCAATTCACACACACCCGCCTGCACACACCCCTTACAATGAAAGCAATGCACACCACACCTTCGCACATCCCTTTACAAGAACGCAATGGCACACACACCCTCACCGCACCCACCCTTTAACAATGAAAGCAATGCACACACACCCTTCACACACCCCTGTACAATGAAAGCAATGCACACACACACACATCCTTCGCACATCCCTTTACAATGAAAAAGCAAGCAATGCAACACACACCTTTCCCACACCCCCTTTACAATGAAGCAATCATACACACACGCTGCACACCCCGGTTACAATGAAAGCAATGCACACAGGCCACAGTGAGGCACCTTCTCACACCCCCCTTTACAATTGAAACCAATGTGTTGCTTGGACTTCTCTAAGTAATACAACATTGTAAAGCTTTACATTATTTTTCTATTGGCTGCTAGCTTATCAGAAAGCAATCGCATCGCCACAAATACATAATGATCCAAATATCTTGCCACATCGTGTCGTGCATATGTGTTGAGGAACCTAGGTAGTACCGCTCATACTTGCACATTATTATGCTCTGTGGGGCAATACCACAGTGCGATAACGCATACCGCCCACACTGCACAAGACACAAAAATATTGGGCATTTGTGGTCCATGAGCAACTCGTCAATCAAAATGCTCTCTTTTTATAAGTTGGAAAGCATTTTAGAAAACTATTTTTTTCAATTCAACCAGCTTTTCTCTCTGGGGAAGTAATAATAATATTGGGGGTATGGCTTTGGGGGGGTTTCGGTTTGAATAACATAAGAACATTCGCCCTCTGGGGGGAGGGCCACGAAATATCAGAGCTCGTCTTCGCCTCAAACCGGATATTTGAATCTAGGCTTCCGGTGCGATCTTTTCTGTTATATTTTTTGCTGCGCGGTCGTAATGTTCGTTGCTTGTTGGTTGTGCTGTTTTCCATCCAATATGATGGTCGCAGCGGGTTGCGCAAAATATTGGCTAGGGCTCAGTCATGCACTCATCAACAATGACTGGGCAGTGGGTGTTTAGGTTTCAAGTGGCAACTATGGTTCATAACTATTGTTGGTCAGGCAGGTCAGCTTGTTCTTCGTGTTAGCTATTGTAATTTTCCAATATTTTTAAAAAAAAAAAAAAGTGGAACATAAAATAGGGGGGGGGGTGGGTGGTTGCTGGTGGAGGCCGCCAATTGTGGTTCTAAGACTTGGTCGTTCGTACGTCGCCTCCAAATGAAGTGAGTTACTAGGCTCCTGGGCAATAGGGAATCATCGCCTCAAGCCTAGGCAGAATAGTGTTGGTCGTGCATGGGTGGGATACCCGGACCTGGGGGGGCAGGCACTCGAGCGACCATAGATCGGTTCGTGGGTGGTTGTGTTGAAAAAGGAAACAAATCGGTCCTTGCCCAAGGGCGGCGTTTGACGGACGAGCGGGTACGAGTTGATGAAATGTTACAGAAAGGTGAGGAGAACAGGACCGACAGTCAAGGGACACGAAAAGGACAGCCTCGGATGTAGAGGGAAATGAAGGATGGGGGGGCAAAGGGGAAAAGGCTTGCAACAAGTTTCAGCCCTTTATGTTTCAATGGAGCGCTCTCTAGCATGATGATGGCTTGTGTATCTAATGCTGTACTGACGGAATTACAAGAACTGAAAGTGTCCATCCAGGTGGGGTAGTGAACACAAGAGGATGGCTTCGTAATAGGTGCCTTGTTTTCGAGGGATAGGCTGATTGGTGTTTTCTTGCTACTGGATATGAGAAAGTGCCTGGCCGAGGTGGGGGTGGCCCATCGCTCCTCCCGTCAGGTGACCGGGGGGGGGGGGGTGGAAACAAACTGTAGTTTTGATGTGTAGAAGCAAGAGAATGCACATTGCAAGCCCTATTCAATACTGTGCTAATAATAAATATTGATGGTTTCAACCATTGACCCAATCGTCAGTTTTTTGTTTTTCTCTTGGGAATGAAAGTTATTTGGGCCTCAATTTCAGGACGACAAAGAAAAATACGGCCTTTCCATCTTATATCAAAATCGGATACTACTTCCGGGCACATCAGGGGCCCCCAAAGATGATCCGCACACGCACCTTAACTTTAAGATAAAGGGTGTGCGGTATCATTTAGGGGTGAATGAAGTGTGTCGGCATTGGGAAAAACAAATCCTCAATAATGGGCGGGTAGTTTTTTAAAAGCCCCAAATGTAGGTTTTCTGGCCAAGGATACAATATGAGCCAAAAACCCTTTTAAGTTTTAATACCCAACAAATAATCAGATTCAATAAGAAAATTTTGGGTTTTCCAGTTGAAATATTTTAGTTGTTAAGATTAGACAGTGTTTCACGAACATATTGATGAGGAGTAAAGGACAGTCACATCCTGCTGATATGATGTGCTTACAACTGTGTAACATACTCTTTCAAGCATCACACTCCTTGTCACATTGCACATCGCGATTGTCAAGCAGTTTAGCCCAGTTTTGCAAATAATGTGTAGTAAACTAAGCAATCACAGTTCGACATTTTCATAATGGGCAGTAAATAGAATTGTCATTATCAGGTACATACACAAACTATCAAGCAGCCCTGTGTGTGTGTGTGTGTGTGCACATGTGTGGGTGTGCAAGCATGTGGTGTGCGTGTGCGTGCATGCCTTGCGTGTGGGGTACATGTGTGTGTGAGCGCTGCGTGTGTGTACATCCTTTAATAATTATCATAGTTACCCCATTTGTTCAGCCTGTTATGGAAATGCAAACTATTTTAGGCCAAATAAATTCAAGCCAACACGACTCACAGAATAAGATTCTATGGATAAAATCAAGTATGATGAGGACAAGAGAAATCCAGTGAGCACTAAAGGTAAATCACTGTTTGATGACTCAGTCGTCTTTTTTTATTTTCCCAAAGTCTTGAGATGAATCGGATTAAGGGTAAAGAGAGTGGCAGGTGACAAGATAGCTACATAGTCTGATGACAGAAAATACTTAACCACAACGAAGCATCGCCACGGAGCTGCAAATCTACGATAATCGCAGCCAAGAATTAGCACACACGTCATCAAATCCGTGTGGGAGATGTTAGGAGAGCAGCTAATGGTTCAGCTATGGAGAGAATCGTGGTTATTGGGACAGAGGGATAATAGGGCCTCTTTTGTCGTTAACACCAACAAAAAGATTTTAATAAGATTATTGATCATGCATGGTTCCGTCTACGGGTGTGTACCTTTTAAAAGACCAATATCTAAATGGCATTTTTGCTGTCTTGATTTCTTTTTCTCTCCATAACTCTTTATATCATTTGAATAAACTAAATGGAGCCTAGCACAATTTTTAACAGTTATTGATTTGCTCGAGGAACCAGTCAAATAGACTTCTTATATTAAGGCTCTTTTAACAATGTCTCTGATAGGCTACAATACTCATATAACTCTGTTAATAACCAATCAATCAGCTAGCACAATTAACTAGATAGCATTCCAGATACTGTGTGGTTCAATCAATGTGTGATAAATAAAAAGAAGGTGGCTAAGGTAGCATACCATGTTGTAATGTAAACAAATATTGTCGATTAACAGTATCATTACCCATTCTGTCTGCATAACAATGTGTTTTCTTTGGAAGATTGTCACACCAAGCCAGGAGAAGCAATGCTATCTTAAGTAGATATCAATGGCAATACCATGGGGATTAAACCAATCGAGCTTATGAAGATGCAAATGGGTGGATACCATTTTGGGATAACCATATGGTATCTTAAAAAGATGGGAAATGGTTAATACCATTTTGAGATAACCTTATGCTATCTAAGGTATATGGCAATGGGCAAAATACCATTTTGGGATCACTCATTCTATCTCAAGTAGATGGCAAAGGAATACATTTTGGGATAACCATATACTATGCTAACAAAGATGGGTAAAATGGACATACCATTTGCTATCTTAAGTAGATGGCGACATGGGTAATACCATTTTGGGATAACCATCTTCTATCGTAAGTATAGCAAATGGGCCAATACCATTTTTGGGAATAACCATAATGCTATCTTATGAGATGGCAATGGGCACTACAATTTTGGGATAATGGTTTCAACTTTGAGGTAATTAGTCTAAATGGTTTTAAAAGTAATTGTTATTGACCAAATTGATTAATCCAATATTTGAACTAAACTGACAATGGACGAAATGGGTATATGAAATGTTATCCTTTTCTGGTAATAGACGCATGGTAAAGAACAAATGTGAAGATTAGAATACATCACGTCTCGGACATGCCTCTATGAACTTTGACCCTGATATGTGACCTTTGACCTGAAAAATTAGGTTTGTGTTGTAATATCCATAAACCAAGTATTTGGGGGGTTCCAACTTTTTCAATTGAGGTCAATTTACAAATTGCAGCCTATCATACACTTTACTCATATACTTTGACTTTAGTGACATTGATCTCATCAACAAATGGAGGGATCCATTTTGCAACTATTACTCAAGTTTGTTGAAATCCATGGATACGGCAAATGTTACACCTTTTTCACAACAGACAACAAAATCATCATCAACAGACGACTACAACCAACATCTCATCAGTCACAGCACAGCAGTGGACAAAATGATCCTATGTGTCTTGGCTGCTAAGGCAAGGTGACACAACAAAACTGAATTATGATCATATTTGCAGTTGGCTTCCCTTCCTTTCATCTATTATCCTTTCTGCTACTTGCAGTGATGTAAAAGTGGATGTGTCTTTAGAGGTTACATTCAATGGTCAAAGAGGGGACAGCTGAAGACACACTCCTCACTCACGTTGGGGCATCTAAACTGAGCGCAGATCAGATCCATCGCATCCACCGAGATCCAGATCAATGGAAGAACGTTTAAATAACTCTACACGCGCAGTGACTGCGAAAGTACAGCGGGCTGTTTTTCAAAATGTTCACCAAAGTAGTGAATTTTTAAAATTTCTTTGTAAATGTGTCAAGTTTTAAATTCCCAGAGAAATAGAAATACCCAAAAAAATTCTGTCCGCATGGTCAAAAATTCCTTAAAAGTTTTTTTAACAAAAAACAAAATAAAATTTCAATAAAATGTTTCTGTCAAGCATCCATGAATTTTATGAAGTATTAGCTGGAGTGATTGGTTTTAAAAGTTAGCTTTATTTGATTAGAGAAAAAGGGGCAAGATTTTTTTCCGTCCGACATGTTATGTTAATCCGTCCGACATGGTTTAAACAAACGAGTGCTCTTAAAGTTTTCTTTTGGGCCATTTCAAGTTGAGTTAAACATGGATCATTAAGAACAATGAAGCTGTACAAGAAAAGTGCAAATATCAATTCCTACATAAGATTCACTGAAACAGCTTAAAAACACTTTTCAACATTTTTGCCAATTTTGTGGGACAAAGCTGTTGAATTTGGCAGAACTTGATCATTCTTGGTCTTTCTTGACTGGCAAATGAAATTATTTTATGAATACTTTTGACTAATGAAGAAATAGGAACAATTAAAGTTTTAGAGAGAAAAAATATATCAACAAAGGTTGTTAGAAATAGTACCCATTTTTAAAATGCAACATGTTGGAACTTAGGAAGGAAGCACGTCGGACGGAAAAGTTTTTTACAGATTTCATTGCATAACAAACATACCCAAAATAGTTGTGCAATTATTTTAAATGATTTAATTTGAAGCTAACAATGTTAGTAGCATGCCAAAGCAATGAAATTTTCAAAACCAGACCACTGATGGTGCAATTTTCTGTTTTCTATACAAATCATGTCGGACGGAAACAGGCATGTCGGACGGAATTTTGACATGTTTTTGCTGCATTCAACTGAACAAAAAGCACGTAAAAGTTATGAGATATACCAATACTAATAGCTATATCCGGAGTTACTAGACAGTACCAAAAGAAATACACAAGAGCAGAGTCGATTAAAAAGTCAACATTTCTATTCCGTCCAACATGCTCGATTCCGTCCGACATGCTCCCATTTGAAGAGGGTGCTTTAAGAAGAGCGATGGTTTTAAATTAACACTTGGTACTTCTTTGAGTCAGTGATCTGTTGTTTCATTATCCCTGGTAAAAGAATAACTTTCCTTTTCAATTTCGATAGAATATCAATAAACATAACATTTCGTATAGAACCCTATTCTATCGATTCCGTCCGACATGAAAGGTTTTCAGCGATAAAAGGAATCTCACAGGACTATTTTAGAATTTCATATGATATTTTAGTAGATCTAGAGGGTACAGATCCTATATATGAGAAATGATTGCAACTCATTTGTACTAGGTCAAAAATACCAGATATTTGCTCTATCAAATTCCGTCCGACATGCTTACGATCATTTTGAAACACAGCCAGCGCCCTTTCGAAGCTTAAAGTTCAAATGGCTACGCGTAACCTGGTGATTGAGGAATACTTTACGCGTAACCTATAAGTACATGCTCAAAGTGCAGCGATCTAACTAAGCGTGTACACGCCATGTACGCATTACAGATCTGGATCAAGTTTGGCCGTTGCCTGTGTAGACGCAAAACTGGATACGAGATCTGGATCTGATCTGGATTGCGATGCCACGTAATTGCCCCCCCATCTCTCCTTGAGTGTTCTATGACATTAGTCTAAATGCACACATGAATTGAAGAGACAAGTCTCACATGGGGTTTGTCTCATTGCATCATCCTTTCTTGAGAAACTTACTTAGTTCGGAACTTAGAAGATGAGGAAAAAGTGTAAACCATTCTATCATTCTCATCAACAAGCAAAATGCCAGATCTCCATCTTCTTCAACTTGCTTTCATCGTAGGAGTTAAGACATACAGAAGACAGGTTAAGCCGATAAACAAGTTAAGACGATGAGGAAGTGAGATTTGACATCAGAAGATGGTGCTTACAAGGAACTTCTTAAAGGAACGAGAGATTTCACATATCAGGTGTCACTTAAAAAATCAAAAGTACTGATTTGTGCCCTGATGTAAAGCTTTCCATCAAAAATATCCCCATCTGAAAGGATTAAGGTGAGAAATGTTTCTTTGGTTCAAAAATTGTGAAATTTCTAATTCGCATTGGAAATACGAAATCCGAAAATAATTACGAAATTCAGCCTGTTTTATATTGAAATATAAGCAAATCAAAATCACCTTTTTTCTCTCATTTTCCTGAATTTTTGTAGCTAATTACAAGGTAAGAAATATGAGATTTCTATTATGACACAATATTTGGGTGCTCAAAATCTCTCGTTGCACCTTTAGGCTGGACTGCTTAGACGGGCCTTGATGGTATTCACCAATGAGATAATGATTGAAAAAGAACATTTGCAAAACAAAGCATCTTATGCAGACACTTTCTTTCAATGCCAAATAGATTGAAATTCTGTTAGAAAATACCAAATTAAAATATTGCAACTATGGATAAGCAGCAAAAGATAGTTTTCTTTGAAGTTGTAGTACCTCAACTTTTTAAGATCTATATTAAAATGACAGGAGAGACTTTTTTAGGATACAAATTTCTCTCAATTTGCACTTGATGTGGTTGTAGAACACCTAACTTAAAACTTTTCGGAGGTTTAGTGGACAACACAAAGGTGAAAAAAAAAAAAACAGAAAACTCAAAAACTATGTTGTGAACTTGCGCTATGTTAATCGTTCCTTATAGAAAACCTGCCATGATTTTCTGTCATGCATGACAGAAAAAACTAAACATCATATCTTATACACAAAGATGGCATATTCGGCTTGTGGTAAGCACTAGACGGGAGGCCCGCGCTTTGCGCGGGCTCCGCAGTTGAGTGAAAGGGAGCGATCACTGAAACTGAAGCGATCACTGAAGAAGTGAAACACTCTTGCAAGACCACCGCAACCAATCCCGTCACCCTGAACTTAAGGAATTCACCGAGTCGCAAATTTTGTATTTTTAACACTTTAAAAACTCGAAGTCCCTTACAATCAAATCCTATAAGCCCATGTAGTTACCGATTCTAAGGAATCATCAAATGAATGAATATTAATCCCGTATAAAATTCCGTAATTTTTTTTCCTTTTCTCGTTTTTTTTAATAAGAAAACTCCAATATTTAATCCCGTATAAGTTTCCGTGTACATTTTTCCCCTCAAAAGTACTCCCCGTGGGGCCAGAGTAAGCCGTAAATCCCGTATTTTCTACATACTTTCCTCATAACTCTTCAAAACTCCCTATAAAGTTCTTGCCATCCTGTAGAGGTAGTTTGCAGCATTCTTGTAGCTTAGGCCTATAGTTTAATTTTCAAATATTAAAGAGACACTGGCACATTGGGAAAATAGTGCACCCTCAAGATTTTCAAAATCGATATTTTGCATGGTTGTAAGACTGTTATTAAAGCTCACCCGAAATGATTAAGACCAAATCAGTTCCTTATGGGTAAACAGAACGTTTATAAATTTAGAGTACGCCGGAGACGTAAATTCAGGAAGAACAAACGAAAATGGCGTTAAACAAGAACACGCACCAGTAGCTGTTTCCCACGCTATGCAGACTGTTGATCGTTCTATAACCTTTGGGTTTTAATATCCGTGAGTTTACGGTCAAAAATATTCATGTAATATACACATTTGTTGATTACGTTATGGGAACTTAAAAAGGTGGCCTACAAATGACCGGGACATAGTGGGCAGTGGGGTTTGACCCCACCCTTTGTATTTGACCCCACACTTTTTACTGAGACACCCTTTATACTGAAATTTCAGACCCCCAACCTTTGTACATCACAAGAATATCACATATGGGGATAGCTGAGGTTGATTATTGCCCGAGCCTAGTTTACAGGAATTTACGGCACCCTTTATATTTCAATTCTCCCATGCTTTATTCTACAAGTCCACCCTTTTTAGGGAAAAATGTCAGGCCCCACCCTTGCTGATTTTCAAGATTTGAACCGGCACGCATTATAATGAGTGAACTGCCCCACTATGCTGGAGTCTAAATGGATCCTCATAATATGAGTCATCTCAATGTCACATCTGTTTGGGGATGTTATTTTTATGTGTAAAATTATCTCTCTGTTTTATTCCAATGGCCTAGACTATCATTTGAGAGCAAATTGGAGACATTTCCTTTTTTGGTGGAAATTGCAGTGCCACTTAAACGTCAATATTTCATCACATAACTTTTCCGTATATTTATTTTTTCTTCTCAAAACTCTGTGGGGTAACCCGTAGTTCTTACGCCCCATCACAACATCCCGTATTTGGATTTTTATTCCTCGTAGTTTGAAGCATATCCTATGGCAGTAGGCAGATATAGGTCTATTTTAGTAAATATTAAAACGTCAATATTTCATACGTAATTTCCAGGTATTTATTTGTTTTCTTCCAACATCTCTGTGGGGTAACCCGTAGTATCCATAAATACGAAAAGTCAAAGCAAAAATAACATGACGTGTTCTTAGCCGTTTCTTTCTTTCCCCACACGTTTGCACTAAAGGAGCCTGGTTTGGCGTATACCGCATATGCATGTATAGCGTCTTACGCGAATCGCCGTTGCCACGCGTAGCCACCCGTCGCAACGCACCCCGCATACTCGCCGCTTAGTAACACGTACAAACAAAGGGTAATTTATCATAGCAAACGAGCACATTTTCATTGATTTTTCAGCCATTTCTGAACGGATTTCGTCCAAACTTAGGTAGAACCACAGCCGGGTTAAAACTCAAATTATGTTGTGTGGAATTTGGAGCAATAATGGATCAAAACTGACAGAGCCCTTTGCGGACAAACATACATACATACATACATACAAACATTAGCAAATTATAGAAGATTCAAAATGAAAAAAAATGGGTTTGAAAAAAAATTGGAGGGGGGCATTCTTTATGGGAAAGTCCTTGTGTTTGCTGGGAAGAGGCAAAATACTGTTCCGAGGTGTTCACTGCAGGGTCTTATAACCATGTTTAGACAAGAGTTGCTACATTTCTGCAATTTGCTATGAAATTTTAAGATTGTGTAGCAATTTTTCCCTCTACATGTGTTACAGTTTGCTCTATCAACATGATCAAAGCAAGAGCTGTTGCAAAAATTGATAAACAAATAAAAATCCTTAGCACGAGCCCTGTTCACATGCCCCTCATCATTTGGCTCATACAATAAGTTTTTATTCATAAAATTTGTATTTCAATTATTCATAAGTTCAGATGCTAATCAATATTAGTTTTCGGTTTTGTACACCCTTAGAAGCTTTGTTGCTCCCTATCCATCAATAGCTCAGCTGTTGAATAAGACAGACACAAAGAAGATCGGCCCTGCACTGTGAGAAGAGTGGGTAAAGCCGCCTTAATTTCCGCGGTTTTTTACCGCAAAGGATTCGTTCAGAAGTCCCATAATCCCTTACATAGAGCTACCCTCATTGAATTTGGAGGTTTTTCTGTAGAAAAATCTGACACAGGCCTATTGTTATTATAGTCACTGTCCGTTGATTAAAATAGCTCTGTGGATAATCTTGACATAAAAGAAATTTAAAATAACAACTCAAATAGCAACACACATAAGTGCAATAGCATGCAATCAGTGAAAAAAAATATTGAATGCATCTGCTATATCCTGGACTGGGGTATGCAATAATCCAACAAAAAGTATGATAGAAATCCCTCATGAACCCCCTAAGCGAAATCACACTTTCGGGTAATATAAATGGTGTCCACATCAAAATTGATTGAGGTGTGATCTGACTGAGATGGGGTATGGAATCACCCTGGTCATTCAATCAAGATGAAACTTTAATAAGTTAGGGTCATTCCCGTCTCTCCCTTACTGCAAATCTCTTATTTAACCTCAAAGTAAGTAATATTAATAAGGACAAAAAACCACGCAATGTATGGAATGACCCATAATTAGTTCCCTATGGGCCGCTGTGTTACTGTCTTGATCCAAAAATCATTACTCGAAATTCATAACAAAAAATTTTATTTGCCTATTCATTTGGGGTATTTTTAATTTTGAGGTTAGCTATGTTGTAGCCTGTCAAAATCGGCTTTGTCATAACATTGAGGGTGCACTTCCGAATCCCATGAAATCTCTCTGAATGTCCCTTTAAGGTCACAGTTTAAAAACAGAGCCCAACCATATTTGAAATGCAATTCATTTGTGCATAATTTCCACCTACAATTTCAAATCCTGACAAATAGCCTTGCCTTGAACATTCTACTGCTCACAAGTGAATATTAATTAAATTTAATTGAGTTATTATGATCAATTAAATTCCCTACATTGTACAATTATTATAGGCATTAACCAGAAATAAGGTGGATTCCCATTTTTGTGTATTTTCATTAAAGCAATATTAGCACAGTTTTTTTGAAAGAGCGCCCTCAATTTTTCAAAAATTTTGAGATTTTTACACGGTTTGCATTGGTAACGGGCTAGGCTAGTAAACTATACTGTTGAATGGCGAAGCTCAAACCTGTCTATGTGTCACAAACGACATAGTGGGCAGTGGGGGTTTGACCCCACCCTTTTATTTCCTTGACCCCACCCTTTTTATGAGCCACCCTTTATACTGAAAATTTCAGACCCCCACCCTTTTTACCATTCACACGCTATTTATAATATTGGAAGCTGAGGTGGAGTGGATATTGCCCGAGCCTAGTTTACAGGATTTACGGCCACCCTTTATATGTCAGCTCAATGCTTATACAAGTCCACCCTTTTTATTGGAAAAATGTCAGCCCCACCCTTTTGCGTGATTTTCCAGATTTTGAACCGGCACGCATTATAATGAGTGGACTGCACACTATGACGAAGGAAAGGAATTTTGTAATTAGAATAATTTAATATCGGATCCCGATAATAATTCAACGGCTGATGGAAACGGCCTTCCAGGGAAATAGCCAGGAAATAGAGCCATGTACGTGTCTTACCTCATCCATTAGTTCTATTGGTTCAGGCAAGTCAAGTTAGCGGTTATTTTTGAGGTGGTGGCTGATTTCTCATGGACGGACATAAACGTAAACATTTCCAGCTCTCCCGTTAAGTCCAATCTGGGATCCAAATTTTAATTACAAATCGCGTATTTTATGATAGATACGCATTTTTAAGCATGCTTGTTTGCAGTATAGTTTCGTTAGAACAATTACCAACATAACTCTGCAAAAATATCCAGGGGGGGTGGGTTAGGATCATGCCAATCCTAATAACAGAAACAGCAAATCAAAATGGCATCAACTTCCGGGTGCTAGTATGTTTCAAAGATCTAACGGTAGGAGGGCGCCTTCTTACGCAGATAACGGTTAAACACAGGAATTTATTGACTAAAGACTGGCCTGGTCACGAATATTTAAAGGTCCATGGACATGCTTTAAACATACTTATAATACCACCAAAAATGGTTTCATTCATAGTATGTAATTGGTATCAGTAAAATCTGCATGAAGCTTAATTGAAACCCGTATATTTGATAAAAATTGGGCATAATATCATGTGTTTTGGACAAGCGTTCCAAAGGAAATTCCAAAATGAAGGTATTATCGCGCCGACAACGTGAACCCAGACGTGACTTCCGATAACAAATACAGCCATAAAGCGATCTCGTCATGATCGTCATCTTGAACGGACGTGAGCGTGTCCCAGTTTTCTTGCATACGTACACAGTTTGCTCTCGTGATATTCGTCGTCAGTGTTGGATCATAATGGCATAATTTTTCTTGATTTGGTGGTGCCTTAAATTACGATAATAATGCGCTGTAATGTCGACGGGTGCACCAGCGTCACCGTACCTACAAGGAGAATCAAAACAGAATAGCTTTATCAAGTCTCAGAAAAAGAAAACCGACCGGAAGATGTCCCTTTGGAGTGTGCGGTGCGGTTAGCCCACTTGGAGCTGTGTTTACAACTTGTTTACTCGACGTCATTAAACGGGGTCAAATCCAACTCCACATCTCTTACCTTTCGCGAACAGGAAGAAGGCCCTGTCAGTTTTGGTATATTTCATCCTTGAAATTTTAACACTTTCAACGATGTTCACTTTTAAAAATCTGTGTTTGCGATATGATCAATACTGTTGAGTAACAAAATGTAAGAATTAGAAATGTCTACTAGCCGTGTCCATGGACCTTTAAATCTAAATACCGTTTTTGGAATTACACTATTTTGGCAGCAGGGTAATCCACTAACCCCGCGACGGATTTGAAGTCATATTTTTTCTTAATTTATCATGATATTACTAAGATCTTTTGAACAAAGTGTTTAAGAGATGAATTTTTTAATGTCACCGGGCCCGAACTGCCATAGTAATGCACGTAGAGTCCCCAAATTACCGTTTGGAAATCCTCAATGCCCAAATCGAGCAGATGTGTCCTACCCCCCCCCCCCCCCCCCCGAAAATATCCAAATTTTTGAAAATTGGGGGGGCTCTTCAAAAAATGTGGCTATTTTGCTTATAAAAGCTGTGTTTTTACAAATTAAGCTATTTCAAAACGTGGAATGTACTTGTAGCTCACTTAAAATTTTCATACATCCGCCATAAAACTCACCTTTACATTATTTTTTCAATTTTAGGTTGAGATCCAGTTCTATTCCCACCTTGTAATCTGTTTCTATAATATTTTTTTTAATTCAAGCAAAAGTTAATGCAATATATTTCTGGAATCAGCAAAAACAATTATTTTTTTTTTTTTACTGATATTCCATGTACCAAAAAAGCCTGCATCAATTTTCATAATAATTGCCAAAACATCATTTGTCCTTCCATTTTTCTTCTTTCCGTCTCCATTTCATATACACACAGTGCAGTCACTCAAATGCGTGAACCCTGGGGTCACCTTTAAAGGCACGCTATTACTGGTACCACAAGTAACCGCACAACTACCCACACACAAGTATAATAATGGCAGTCTTATTAACAATTTGTATTGTGCTAATACAGTGTATACTGCAAGATTGTAGATCACGTAAGTGCATGCAATCATTTTCCTTCTGACCTTCATAGGGAAATATACTTGAGTAGCAAAAGCAAGCCTGGGGGAAACAGTTCTTTTTAAAATAGACTGCACTAGACTCCAGTCAGTTACAAGATGAAGGTTTAGAATTTAAGAGTCAATGCACTGATAAA
>JAMKCH010002494.1:0-34965 GCA_023653785.1 Ophioderma brevispina
TTGTAAAACTTGTAAATTCCTAACTCGAAATTTTTGACATTTTCGAGTTATAACTCGAAAATGTCAAAATTTCGAGTTAGGATTTTACGTCCCGGGAAAGATGTATTTAATCGACGAATCTATGTCTTGTAGTTTTTGAAGTTAATACTCTGATTAACAACTTATTTACCTACAGTTTTAGATCACGAAGAGTTTAATATTTATAGGAGCATGAATACGGTATTAATTTACCGAAATAGATCATTGAAAGATGTACCACCACGATTGGAAAGCAAGTGAAAACCGGTTCTCATCAGTCGTGACAAGCAAAACAAAATCTATTACAACATTGAAGAGAAAAATCATAATGTCTGAAGCTCAATAAACCAGGATACAATCCTAACTCGAAATTGGGACATTTGTCGAGTTTATAACCGAAAATATCAAAATTTTGTAACTCGAACTCGAAATTTGTAACTCGAAACTCGAAATTTGTAACTCGAAACTCGAAATTTGGTAAGCTCGAAACTCGAATTTGTAACTCGAAACGCGAAATTCTTCACTCGAAACACGAAATCCCCTACTCGAGAACTCGAAACTCGAAGAAAAGTAAACCAGACACACCGTATAGTAGTAGTATTGTAGTAGTATGTAGTATTAGTAGTATGTATTAGTAGTGTCATGTAGTAGTAGTAGTAGTATAGTCGGTACGGATTATGTACATGTACTAGTAGTAGTATAATGTATCGTCGTAGTCACTCTGGTCTCGCCGTCGTCGTATCTGTGTCTTCGTCGTCTGTCGTCTGTCGTCTCTATGTCGTCGTCTTCTCCTCCCTTCGTCGTCTGTCGTCGTCGTAGTTCGTCGTCTCCTGTCTCGTCGTCTCCTCTGTCTTCTGTCGCGTCGTCGCTCGTCGTCGTCGTCTCGTCGTCGCCGTACGTCGCGTCGTCGTCGTCGTCGTCGCCGTCGTCGTTCGTCCTGTCGTAGGCGTGTCGTCGTCGTCGTTCTTCGTCGTCGTCGTCCGTCTCGTCGTCTCCGCTTATTGTGTGTGTTGGGGGAAATTCGCCCTCCTTATGCATTAATTAATAAGTTAGGGGGAAATTTCGTTCCACTTAACGTTATCCTTTGCGCTTTATTCCGTCAAAGATATGAAATCATTAATTATGCCAATTAAACAAATCAAATAAATCCACTATATCCTGAATAAGGTATGAATAATTAATTGCATTATAAGCCTAATGCGATCATTCAAATTTTCCCCCTAATTGGTCATTCTAAGTAATGATTATTAGTTAATAATAATATTATATAGTTTCCAAATATTTTACCCTTGACTGTGGGATTTGGATATAGCTTACCTCCATATGTAACTGCAACATTTTTAGGTCAAAGGTCTGCATGGGGTAATTTGACTTATTGCACAAAATAAACCTACATATTTCATAATTTGGTCACTCTACCCATATACGTGTACACATGCATTCTGGAGCAAGGCACACTCCCGACATAATAAAATGTCATCTAGGGTAATTTTCAGTCACGGTAGGTCGCTATCACTCAATGGATTTTAAAAGAAAAATTGGAAGGAGGGGATCGAGCTTTGGAACTTCCTTCCCACATATAGGTCCAGTGATCTTTGGGTCCATGTGGGTTAGCGTTACAATAATTACGCACTAATACTGCCAATCAGAGTGCTGCTTTAATTGTGAGCAACCAGTGCTGGAGATTTCTACGTTCTTTCATTGTTCGAGGGATGCTCTATTCACGATTGGATAGAACATGCCGCGCGAAAAATGAAATCATGCAGGAATCTCCGGCACTGAAAAGTAGGTATTACAAGCCTTTTAGGTCACAGTTTATTTGAACATTTAATGTCACAATTTAACATAGGGGAGATTTTCATGGAAAAAAATAGAGAAAAAAAACCCTATCAATCTTTGCTATGTGTTCTATGCATGTTTAGTGTTTATCAACGTATATTTCATTTTTCCAATAAATTTCTTTAACATTCTTCGGACTGGACACAAATTCCTAAGGAACGAAGTGTACCTAGGACATGGACAATAATTCCGAAGCACTGGTTATGCCGTTCACGTCGGACTTGGACATTAATTCCTAAGGATCGATATTCCACCTTGGACGTGGACCCACTTTTCCTTATAGGATGTAGTCCAACACGCAAGACATGACGCTATCCCTAAGGAATATAGTCCACCTCTGACACGGGCCTAATCCCTAAGAAATGAGAGTCCGCCCAAATACAAACCTGCAAATAATCCCCAAGGACTTAAGTCCACGTCGGAACGGACAACCGATTCCTAAGGAGCTGCAGTCCACTCTGGCAGGGGCATTAAATTCCCTACGGACTAATGTCCTGCCTACTTCAGACATGGACCATAATTCCTAAGGTCTATAGTCCGGGGGGGGTGTTTTGTCGTGGGGAAAAAAATTGACCCTAAAAAAAAAAAATCCCTAAGGAGTCGATAGTCCAACCCCTGCCAGGGCATTAATTCCCAGCAACCTAGGAGTCTACCTACCTTCGGACTTGAACATAATTCAATGTCCTATAGTCCATGTCGGAATTGGACCCTGATCCCTAAGGAGCGATAGTCCACCCATGACAGGTCATATATCCCTAGAGACTAATAGTCCCTACTTTCGGAAATTACACTATTCCTAAGGCCTGGTCGTCACGTCGCACTTGCATATTTATTCCAAAGGCCTGATAGTCCTCTTTCGGATTTCATTCCACTTGTAGGACTACATTCCTAATAATCATAGTCCGGGGGACCATAGTTCCTAACTTTGCACAGCCCCCGGACTATTAAAACCAGAACTTAGGGTCTCCGGACTATGGCTCCAGGGGACAATATCTCCTGCCCCCCCGGGGCTGGCCGCATCCGGGCTTGATCTGCATCAACTTTAATGTTCATGTTGATAAACCCTATAAATGGGATTTTTTCCAAAAAAACGTTTCTAATTGTCTGGTCCATCCTATGTGGTATTCGGATCATATTGTCATGTGCTCTGCGGTATGTTAACCACCTCCTATGAAGGTTGCAAAACCTCTCGTGATTTTCGTAATCTTGACATTGATCATTCAATGCTCTCCGCGTAGCGTCTTTGTGGCAGTCCCTGTCGATTGGTGTGATCCTGATACACTCCTGTGATATTATGAACCCATTAGTATCTTATGTTCTAGATGAACTTTAACCCTATTGTTCGCTAAGGCGCATACCATCAGGACTCGTCCTCCTTGGTATAATAAGTAAGATCCGCAGGAGAGGGGGTTCGGCGGGAAGCCGTAGTGAGCGTAGATCATTAATGCGCAAATCACGTTTTGATGACGACTATAATTCGCTTATTGCTCAGAAAGACAAACTCATAAACTAATTGTTGATCATGCTAAACGTGACTTTTACCTGCCAATGGTTGTTGTAACTCTGCTCATGTAATACCCTAAGGCACATGTTCTACACTAAATCTTTTTGAATTCATCGTCAAGGCTTTACCCCCAGCGCAAATTCTGACGCTGATCTTACCAATGATTTTTCGGCTTTCTTTGTTGAAAGGGTTGAAAAGATTAGGGACAATATGACTGTCAATGCCTTTTCAGAGATAGGATTAACCAGGAGCTATCACACACATTTGTAACACCTCTCAAGTACAAAAGGTTGAGTGATTAAAGCTGTTGACAGAACGACAGAACCCGAACGGGATTCCTTAAGTGCCGCAAGTGGTTGCTTAAGGAGAAGGGGGGCCAACAAAGTTTGTACAGGGGTCAAATTTGTAAAATTGATCCATATGTTTGAAAAGCACACCATGATTATTGTCTAACCATAAGGATTCAGAAAGGATATAGTTTGGTAATATGTACAACACAAAACCCCTAGTTTCAGAGTTATAGGCTAAAAACCAAAACATCCAAAAATCCATCAAAAAAAATGGTCAATTTTAGTTGTACAGGGGTCAAATTTTAAAAATGCTCCGATTTGGATAAAAAATGGTGCATTATTGGTGAGCTCATAGGATAATTAAAGGAATAGTTTTTGAGTGTCTCATGCTTGCTTAAGAACGTAGGGGGGGTAACAAGATCAAGCCCATTGAATGTCATGGACGTTGACTTCTGTGCCCCCTACATCATAAACTAAGCATTTAAGAACAGTCCAACTATTTCTCTCCGTATTTTATCTATGACTCTCACCAATCAATTTGCACCATTTTTTTATCCCAAAGCGGAGCAACTTTAAATTTGACCCCTGTCCACTGAATTGACCCTATTAATTGATTTTTTGCTGTTTTTATGCCTATTCACTCCTGAAATCCCCCCCACTTTTAAGGCTGTACATATTTAGCACTTACATTTTCTGGATCCTTATGGTTAGGCACATACCGTGGTGATT
The DNA here is from genome assembly GCA_023653785.1 of Ophioderma brevispina. Taxonomy (NCBI): domain Eukaryota; kingdom Metazoa; phylum Echinodermata; class Ophiuroidea; order Amphilepidida; family Ophiodermatidae; genus Ophioderma; species Ophioderma brevispina. Next base: position 4,381 of record JAMKCH010002494.1, read on the forward strand.
GCTTTTCACACATGATATTGGATTCATTTTACAAATTGGACCCCTGTAAAACTTTGTTTTTGGCCCTCTCCTTAAGGCACACTGCGGCACCTATAGGCGAATCACGTTCAGGTTTCTTCAGTCGTGTCAACTATTAAAAATCACTCAAACCTTTTTGTACTGAGATGTTGTTAACACGTGTGTGGCTAGCTTCCAGGGCTAGATTTATATTCCAGGTTTTAAAGCACGCTCTTACTCTGAAGTTGCTGAAATACTGGTCAAATGTCCCAACAAGGCCTGCACTATGACATACTTCCTTCACTGGCTCATTCAACAGAACTTGAAAATATTACCTATCTCACCAGGATAGTAAAAGTTCCCTTTTGACAGGCACATTTCCTCACACTCTGAAGCCCTAGCTATCATTCATCCCTATACTTTAAAATCTTTGGATCATAATGTAGCTTCAGAGCTATAGGCCAGTTGCCAATATCAAATTGCCAAATTGATTAAGAAGGCATGTAAAAACATCACGAATACACGAGCATACAACAGCATTATGGCGATCATGCTACTTGTCGAGCATTGCAAATCTGGTCTGTTCTGGTGAATTTGCATAAACTCCACAGGAGGGATGTACATTCGGTGGCTGACACATGCATTAATTGTAAAATAAGCCCCCCTAATAATACAGCCTGTGTCAATTGTCTGTAGTGCTTTCTTAAAGTTTTCCGTCATTGTAGCTTGGCGAATATCTTAAGGAGTTCTGTTCCACTCGCAAAGGTTCTTGGTAAAGGATAATCTGTAACAATTCCCCGTCTATTTTGAGTAAGCATGTCATTACGAAGCTCACCATCCCGGGACAAGGTCAGCCCTTCTCCAGCAGGTTAACATTACAATCCTTCAAGCCTTGGATGCTCGTATTGCTTGACTTGATTGCTACTTCGAGAGCGCATTGACCATGATATTTTGATTAAAGGCATGAGACCTGTTTTGGTATCACAGACCTATCTTGCCTGGTTAGATCATAATGTAATCTCATCAAAAACATTATATCTGACATAAACACCTGGATGTCAAAAAAACATATGCAGATGAATCCACCAGAAGACAGAAATGTAGTTTATTTGGCACGCCTGTGTTTTGACAAATCTGCCTCCAATACGGTTAGATCTGGGTGACACCTTGTCCTGCATCTGTGGTGTAAAAGACCTGGGGGTATGTTTGATTACACACATGAATATGTCCAATAAGATTGGAGCTCTCTGTAAGCATAAAGAGTGTAAATTACCATATTCATAATTTAGGCGTATTCCATGGGTTTATCACTTGGATTCTTGCAAACCATGCGGGACGATCTTTGGTATTGTCCCGCATGGGGCATTGCCAACTCATTACCATATGGCGCCAATGAAATTGATCTCAAAAGCAGTGGCGGCGCCACGGGGGCGTGGGGGGGGGGGGGGGCTTTTGTCCCCCCACCCAAAACTCATTTTTCGAGTTTGACCCCCCCCCCCGGGCCGACAAGAAACAATGAAGGATTTGTGCCAACAATTCGGCGATTGGGCCAGAAATCACCAAATTTGGGAAAAATCAGGATTTGGGGCCCAAATTGGTAAAAAATTTCCAAATATTTCATACTTTGACCCCCCCAGAATTTCATTTCCCCCAAAAAATTTAACTTTGCCCCTGTTTGCCCCCCCCTCCCCAGGAACAAGAGTCTGGCGCCGCCATGCTCAGTCAACAGGCTACAGCGCTGCAAAAAAAGCTGGGCATTTGGTTGTTTGCATGCGGCCGCTCTGGTCGTGCCAGAGTTCGTCATAACTTTTGATCACTCAAGTTGCCTGTTAAAAAAAACTATCAGCATACAAAATATTCTTTATGTGTATAGGGTTATAAATGAGAATCTATTTTCTCGAAGTTTGAGGAAGAAAGGTTTGAAGGGTTTTTCAACTGGTTGAAGGGTGTGAATCACCAATTTTGAGTCCAACTGAAAATGTGGGGGCTATTGTAAAATAAAGCGGTACAATATTCGTACAGGGGTACATTTGAATTCAGTCCAAATTGTGTTTAAAATAATGTACACGCTTTTATTTGTCTCGTTAAGGATGAAAATAAAGGTATAGTTGTTGTCTACGTTGCCTTTAATAACACAGTACAGCCCCGTTAAGAGTCAAGGTCATCCTGGGGTAACAAATACCCAATGCTCAAAAGTGTTGTTGAAACTGGCGTCAAACTATTGCTCTGTCATACTGCAGCACCCCAAAATGCATTCATTCTGTGGGCGACAGCTCTGTATGCAATTTGAGGTCAGTTTGAAAGATTGTGGTGACCGCTATAGTCCATGTAGAGCCCTGTTCATTTTGCCCACTAATTATGTAACCAAATGGGAACTTTGTAAAATAAGGCAGCAATTGACACCGATGCAGTAAAATCGGAGCACTGAGTAAGGTTACCCTCCCCCCCCCCCCCCCCAGTATTGACCTGAACCTTAATAGGGCTTGTACCTGTGTACCTAAAAGGTCAGAACCTAGACAAAAACATATCTTTTTACTTATTACGAGACCAATGTATTGGTGTGCATGTAAAACAAATTTGACTTTGATTTCAAATTACTTGTACTAATTTTACTCCCATTATTTACAATGTTCGCCACATTTCCCGGGGGTGACAAAAAATTTAATTCAGCACCTTGCAAATATACAAAACATTTCAAAACTTTTTTCTCTAAATTCGAGCAATCGGATTCTATACTAGTATAATTCTTATGGACAGGCTCCATCAAACCTTACTGCGTGTCTAAATTTGGTAGAAGGGTTGGGAAGGTTTAATTCTGATGGTACAGATCGACGCTTATGTTTCTTCGGATGTTATCCGGCTTGTCACTTGCTTGTTATTCGTTGTAGATGGAGACGGATCATTCAGCGTAATGTCCTAGGCTGGGAACAAGCTCTGGTAAAAATTAGAAGGCACATTCCACCCAAGGTTCTTCAAGCATCTCCTGAAAAACATACTTATTTTGATGTTTAAAATTGTGTTTTACTTGGATTGTGATTATACGTTCTTATTATGCTGTAGGTAGTCATGTTGTATATTATTAATTTTGTTATTTTTCGTAAGGCGCTGTGATCTCTGTAGAGCGCCATATAAATGCATTTATTATTATTTATTATCAACGTTTATTAGGAAATGCACAGCATGCCATCAGCATTGGTGTGATTTAGCAAGTTCAGGCTATATACTACAGCCTGTAATCCTTCTCTTCCAGGCCTTTATTATCCACTGACTTGCACGACTTTGGACGGGAGGCCAGAATGAAATCAAAGTGAGTGCCAAAAATCATTTTGGTCATATAGCATTTTATTTATTTCTCATGTTTATTAAAGAAGGGTTACTGTGGGAAATCATCTTGAAAATATTTCACTCTACTGTATTTGAAAGGTGATATTTTCACCATCAAAGTTTCTAATTTGCCCTACTAGCATACCAGAAATGCTAAAATTGGTAAGTGACATTACAAATATCCATACAAATCTTTAAGAAAATTCGGAATTATTTCAAAATTACATTATTCTGTTATATGAACTGGAGATAAAAATGATTGACTTTTGTCAAAATTTCAAGTTGGATTAGGGTCAAAAACTGTCTAAACCACTTCAAAAATATGAAAAAAGTGCCCTTTTTTAGAAAATTAAGACGGAAGTTTAGATTCGTGTAGATTCATGCTTTAATTTAACATACAGGTATTCAGAATAATTTAAGCTTAATGATGAACCTAATTTAGCTGCCCCCTTTGTGCCGCTCGTGAGTAGACATGACTTTTATCAGATTTGTGCTCGTAATATAGGGTCGTAAAAATCAACCGCAATTGACTCACGGGCGAGTCAGAAATAAACTGGACCCCGATTGGTCCACCATTTTGCATTTAACAAACATAATCTCACATATGTGTCTCAGAGAAAATTTATTTTTTTGCTTAACTCAGATGTAAGATCAATTCAATGGTACGTATACACCGAGCACAGCTTTTGAAATTCAAGTAGTCGCTTTGGGACTCTATTAACGGATTCACGTGAAATAAACGCGTTTTCATGGAAGCAAATCACTGTTAAGAAGGAAATTGGACTTTACTGAATGCAGATTGTTAACCGATATTTAACCCCAGACAATGCAGTCACAATTTACAATTGATACTTTATACATTTCTACACCGTCTCACTCATAAATATCATTGACCAATATGTAAACTTATCAGTTACTGTTAAGAGTTCATGAAAAATATACCATCCGAAGAAAACAAACATTGGTGGACAAACCTTTGAGGAAGAAATGCATATTAAGCATTGTCTTTATAGTAGACCAAAATATGCCACACCTTTTAAAAATATTGTTTAAAAAATTAAATAGTTAATTATACTAATTATGACAGTTTGCTTATGTACTTATATTAACATAAACAGGCCCATACTCTATCAGCATTTTGGACCGTGAATTGCTTCGTTGCCGCCACGGCATTAATGGGAATCCTGAATTGGAAAGGGCGGAAAAAATCTGATAGTTGATTCAAAAAGACGTAAGCCGGTCTACTACCCAACCGACGCGGATGATCTGTAGCAAATTAAGCTAATAGAATAGTTTTCCATTGATACCATTGCTACCAATGTATTGAGAAATAGGTATTTAATTTCAAAATGGCGTACACAATCAGTGGATCGTTTTCTCTGATTAATCCTGTACTACGATATTCCCGAACGCTAAAAAGTATTTTACGGTTCCGTAATGGGTAATTAACACTAATTGTGAGAAGAAAAGTACGGGGAACAGTGAATTTACTGGAAAATGCACGTACAAAATTATATTTAACAGGCAATTTACGTTATTTTCTTCCGTAAATTCACGGGTATTGACCTTATTTTACCGGGATTTGCGATATCACCGAAAATTGCTGATGGCAATGCAATGTTTTTTTTTTCAAATTAGGAGCCCAAACAACAACAGTTGAGGACGTCACATTACTTCAAGAACTATCTATACTAATTACTATTGAAATTATCTCGTTCCCCAATCCTTCTCTGTGACATAAATCAAAGAAATGATCGAATTTGTTTGTATTCCATGAATGTTGGCTTGTCAATCAAGTAGCAGCATTAAGGTGACGTCATAGAGAATCAAAAATGATTTAAGTGGTTATTTTTTATTTTAAGTTGTCAAAACCCATTGTTAGTATGAAAATATTGTAAAACTATGTAATTTTATTCGGTTATATAACGCTATTAGGCTTCGTCCAATCAGAAAAACAGCATTGTTGACGTCATAGATATCTAAAATGCTGTTTGAATTTTTTCGGGCCTTGAAACCGCCTACAGTTCAAATTTCAATCCGTGACTTGTATTATAATAGTTTTTAATCTGGCCAATAGGAAACAGTATTTGAGGACGTCATGACATTTAAAAAAATACTTCTATTAAACTCCTGGGGTCTGAAAACCCTAAATTACCTCAGATTCGTATCTTTGAATGCTTCTGTCAACGCGCATTGAATTTGGCACACTTTGACTGCATTCTTGCCCATGTGGGGCGGTGCGAGCGTGGCGGGTTGAGCCGCTGGGGTCCCGGGAACCTCCCTCTCCAGTAGCAGTAACTTGCAAGGCATTGTGTGGATGTCCTTTCTTTCATGTATCTATGTAACGCCGTGCAGTAGTTGTATGAGCTAGCGAGGAAAAAGTTGTTGCGAGGTGACGAGCAATAAACACGTGCCAAGTCAGTGCCCCTATACTTAACCTTACAGTTCCTCAGAATTGAAAACTATACGATAAGGCTTGAAAGCTGGAACACTCCGAAAAGAAAGCAAGCTTCATTCCCATGGTCACAGGAACCTAGCTTGTTGTGATGCATGATGCCGCCCCTAGCTGGGCAGTCTTCCACTTGTGGGATGTATGGTCGTGTGCTAACTCGCAAATACCAAAACTTTTGTGTTTCTGTCTAGACACAAGTATCATAGGTAGTTATGGTAGAGGCCCGTGCCTTCTTAATTTCCTTATTGTCAGCCCAAGGAATTTGAAGCCAGTTCTCAAGAGTCTGGTCGTGAATCCTCTAGCCCCTCTAGACCCCACTGGGAATTTGAAAAAAGAACTCAACCTGTCTAGGTGGCCGCCAACATGGCCGCATTTATTATGCAAATGAGATGACATTCGATCCTTTTTTTTTTGGCATTTACTTACTGTCAATGTAGTAACATACTAAATAGTGGGTGCCATGCATGTTGGTCGGTACCACCTGGGGGGTGGGGTGGGGGGGGGAAGAGGCATTTATACCAGTTCTACCTCATACTATGACATTACACAAAAATGTATGATGGCCATTTCTGTCGTGTAGCCTTCAAATAAGGATAGTTTTCTTACCATCCGCAAATGTGGGAATTAACAAGTTACGCACCTTAATAGTACTACCCCTATACCCCTAATATGGGGCTTGGGTTAGTTTTGGTTGTCCAACTGGTAACTAGTACGTTGACATTGTCCACACTATACTTATTTTACCTGTGATTACATTACAAATAATATGAGACCATTTCCACTGAATTGAAGCATTTTTTTAGTTGTGACCCCTGTAGACTAAATTTATAACCTTTGACCTACACTAACTGTTTTCAGTCTTATAACTCATAGGGAAGTCAGATAGCACATACTAGACATTTTTTTTTTAATCCCTTGCGATCAGACGACATTTTGGTATGCAATTCAACAAACATCTGGACACTTCAATTTTGACCCCTGTATAATCTTTTGCGAGCCCCTATATCGCTTAAGCTAATACCCCCTACAGAATGTCCATCATATATTTTCGTGTAGGTCATAGTAATGATGTAGCCCTGGTATAAATGCCTCTCCACCCCCCTCCCCCCCTTCCCCAGGTGGTACCATAAGGCTCTTACTTTTAGATGGCTGGCTCTCCCTAAAAAATAGGATTTTTGGTCTATGTAAAATATCAATTTTTATTTCCAAGGTAGCCTACTACTAGTGCAGTCATAGGCCATGTATTTTAGAGTGCAATCACATGTTAATAATATGTTTATTATTGTTGCGTTCCAACTGCCAATACTACAGCTATCAAGGATCAGAAAATCGAGAGGAAGCGAAATTTTCGAATGGTCCTTTTATGATGGTACACTCTAAAACAGGTTAGTCAGTGGAGGGAACATTTTTTGGGGTCAAATTGGAATTCAAAATCTGATCATTTGTACCCAATTGTTACAAAGTTTAGACTCAATCTTGGTGGGCTTCCCGCTAACACATTTTTCATATCATAATGACTAAATTGACCTATCGAGTTTCCCACAATTCACATCGTACCAGTACCCTGACATAACAAGAAGAAGCAAAACGCGTGCATGTACAGACTATCTATTAACCCAGACTCACAGATTTAGAAAAAGTTGATTCCAATCGATGGAAGAAAACCTGCCTCTAAAATTGGCACGCTCCTTGTATCAAAGTCATGGCGAGTGGGCAGTTATGTGAGTTACAGCGCTATATGTATCAGTTTGCCCTCTATACATCAGTTGTGCTCTATCCTGGTATGGTGGTTGACTGGTCCCGTTTAAAGAGACATGAGTTTTTCAATGAGGGAAAAACTCGAATGATTTTTTGGTGACTGTTAAAAAAAAATTGTCGCGTTTGTCATGTGCGAAAAAATCATGTCGAGTTTGCTCATGTTGAGGAAAAAAATCATGTTGCGAACAAAATCATGTCCAGTTTGACATGTTGAAAAAAATCATGTCAGTTTTTAAAAACTCGGCATGATTATTCTGGACATGTGTATTTGGACATGATTTATGAAACTCGGCACATAGGTTCAAAATGGATAGGCAGCGCTGTAAACGACATATAGCGGGGGTAAACTCGATGATACAGCGCCATGAAACTCGCCATGATTTGAATACGTGGAGCGGGCCATACTAAAAGATCCCCACACTCCTATTGCACAAAAAGTTTCCCAATGACCTCGGTTAATTTGCTTAGAAAAAGAATATATTTGACGTCGAGTGAGTGAGTGACAGCAGTGGCATCAAAATTGTTTGTTGTACTACTCGCGTGTCTAATTACACACTGGCAAAACCCTTTTTTTTCCAAATACGACGATATGAATTGGTCCATCGAGTTGGTGCCCAAAACTATGATAATGGAAGTGAACATGCATGCTCATTATAATATTTTGGGCATCTTCGAATCTGCCACGGTTTTACGCTGTTTCAGGAAAATACGGCTATCTCCTGTTTCTAAATATGGGGCTTAAAGATTTTTGTACCCTGTACAGCAATCAGCGCAGAAGTATCAAACGCTGCGTCATCAACAGATTTCAAATCTTGACTTTCGAAACCGAAGGTGAACAAGGAATTTAAACTACGGCGTGCGTCGATGGTGACATGTGAAAAATGATCGAGTGATACGAATGTAGAGAAATATAGATCCAAACTGAAAAGAATAGTGAGGGTTTCATGCCGAAATTCACGTCAAAACGTGTAATTTATAGTGGTAAAAATTTTGCCAGTCGTGACGATGGGGGGGGGGGGGCAGGGAGGCAGGTGCTCCACTGGCTCGAAAAAGGGGATGATGGGGACCAATAATATGCTCTTTCATACCTCCATACGTTCGACCAATTTTTTAGCCTAAAATGTGGGCAAATTTCGGCGAAATTTCGTCAATCAGAAGTAATTGGGCCAAATCACCGGGAAGATTTACGAATTTTGCCCCCTCTGGCGGGACGACTTGAAATTTTGTCCCCTCTGGATCGACTTTGAGTTGATGTAATAATACTTGTAATGTCATCTGGCCATTTTACTAATATTGTGAAGTTAGAATTTAAATTCAATATTAAGGAGTTCCCGTGTGAACTCTTAATGATAATTATTGACGTGTCTCTGTGGCATAATTATGATGGCGTGTTTACTACGCTGCCACAGTTTTTTTTCGACTGGCTTTGCCATCGTTTGCCAAGGACACTCGCCTATAAAGGTGCTACAGTTTCTAAATGCAAGTACTCTTAGCTTTGAAGCCAGCTATAGGTTATACATGTAGTATCAATGTTTTGCCAGACCTTTAAACTGATTTAGAAAAAAAAGGTTCGGCGTTCCCTAAAATAAATCATCTTTTCAAACTATATTGCACATTTTACGTCTCATCTTGCAGGGTTGTTTGTCGTATTCCCATGACTGTCTCGTCAATCTCTGGTCGCCCATCAGAAACGTGTTTATACCCCCAACTAAATTGTTTTCTATGTCATCGTCGAAAATTGCCCCCAAAAAATCACAAATTCCAATAGCAAATTAAGATTTAAAAAAATATAATACTGTATGAATTTTAGTATCAATATACACAGACATGTTCACGGGAGGGCGGTTTTTAAAGTTTGTAAAAGCTCAGAACCAGTTATATAGGTCAGTTAACGCCATAAAAGCACATATTGCTTGCCAATATGTAGGGCTGTTGGAATCTGATTTCAATGATTATCCAACACATCTTCAGGGAGTTGGATGATTTGCGCTTCTTCAAGACCACTCCGACAAATGAAGGCGCCGCCACGGCCTGCTTTTTGCGCTCCCGCTCGTTAACCCGAAACCTATGGCCCAGATATCGCTGAAAACAAACTATATTTCTAATTCCGGGGGTCGGACATTCGTTACAAAACAGGTACTTGTGGGACTGTAATATTTCACTACCCCATTTAGTAGAGCAAACACTATTATGCTCAAACTATTTGCCAATCATCCTTGTAATTTACTGTCTAGTTTATGTCTTTCTCCTTGTTCACGAGAAGGCAATAGCGACTGAGCGAGCAACATTGGAGCAGCATTGGCCCAGCGTTAAGGATCGGTAGGTCGACTGAATTGCTGAAAGCCGTTTTGTCCAGGCCATCGGCATTCTTAGGTCTAAGCAAGGCCTTCGACACCATAAATCATGCAATCCTCCTTTACAAACGGGATAAATATGGTGTATGACTGGAGTGACTAATCATGCTAATGAAAAGCAGCGGGTTCTGTTTACTAACACATTTTTCTAATCAGCTATCATCATGCACTTGCGGAGTTCCTCAAGGGTCTATTTTAGGGCCACTGTTGTTTCTTTTATACATTAACGACCGCTCACTGTTCTAACACACCCCACTTTATATTGTTTTCTGATTTTGTCTTATTTTGTCATGTCGATGCCGTGTTTTGTAGTGTCGTAGTCTGTCAAGTTCACTATTCCTACATAATGTAACTTAGGTTGAGGCCACTGAGCTCTCACGCCTTGCGTTTAGCAATGTCCTCGCTCATCCAAATACTATAGTAGGTCTATATGATGACGCTTAATTTCACGTTCCTGTATTATACCTTCCTCTATAGCATTATTTTTTAATAATTTACATTATTTATAAAAATTATATTATAGTCATTTATTATTTATTATATCACTTTTATTATCGTTATCATTGTCTGTTTTCTGTTGATTTTTGTGACGAACAAAAGAAATTTAATTGATTTGATTGAAAAAATATCATATTGCGTGCCTACGTTTTGTTTCAGGCAAACTGTCATTATTTTTCCCAATATTTTAAGTTTCTGAAAAAGCTGGAAGTAGAGAAAATAAAAGTCATGTGCACGAATTCTTATTGAATAAATAGCCTCTAACGTTTTGCAATAGTTTGGAGATCCAGGGGTATCGATTAAGGCAACTCACAGCCTATCACTAAGGCTTCAGTGCTCTAGTCTGATGCGGGAACCCGCTTTACGCATAGGCTTAGGAAGCTTGTGGGGAACTGGGCACCTCCAATAATTTTGGTGGGGGCATAAAAACCTTGAGTCCCTCCACTAATCTTAACACTTTTTAACCAAACCAACAAATTCCACTGAGCTTCTCCCTCCCGCACCATCCCACCTCGGCGAGGCCTCCGGCCTCCATCACACTTCAAGTTGCCCCCCCCCCCAGTCCTGAAAATCAAGTTCCTAAGCCAATCTTACTGGAGGATAAATTGATCCAGATCTAGATCCAGAAATGATGAGAATCAAGTTTGCTCCGTGGTCAGACGGAAGGTGTTCAGTCACGTTAAATGCTTGTAGTGTCAAATTGTTTCAGGATGCTTTTATAAATAATGTTTCACATCCTCTTATACAAAAAATATACCCAAGCAATGATGTCATCGACCATATGTTAACAATAATGACAACTTTGAAAAAATAATGAACAATGAATAATAAAATGTCACCGCGCGCGCGTCCATTTCTTAAAATTAACGGGAAACCCATTCCATTTTAGATAATTTTGCCTAACGCAAATAGCCCCTAAACCTCCAGCGTAGTGTAACCCCGGACACGCTGTCTACCGTGGGAATCCTGGCCTAGATAGACAACGCTGATGCCAAGTCAATTTTTAAATATGTGAACCAAATTCATTGAATAATTTGTGCTCTCGTCAATACAGGAAACTGTCCTGGGATGTTAAACGTGCAGAGAGGTTGTGACTTGCCGACTTCCGAAAACGATGATGAAAAATAACTTGCTTACCCTGTTGTGAAGTACTTTCAAGATGTCTTGGCAGTTAGTCCGTCATTAGCAGAAGTCGGTCATTGAACGGTGACAAGCTGAGTTGAGAAGAAGTATCGCGAGCTTGTGGGGATATTAGATCCCCTTTGTAGAAAGAACTTTTTTCTTTTCTTCTTGCTTTCTATGTTTTCAATGGCATAACTTAGTCAGCCTGATAAATGAAATTGACTTATGGTCCAAAGCTGACAAATCTTAAAATATTTTTATACTACCGAATCTAGTAATAAGGTCTTAACCATTTTACATTGCACTTCAACTATCCCCACCTTATTCTAACTGATCTCAACTGTTTAGAGTGTCGTTCTATAGTATCACAAAGTTTGCCGGTTCGAATCCGACCTGCTGCACATGGCCTTCTTTTGGGCCTTCTTTTCGCCTGTCTATCCTGGAAAAGATCAAACCTTATTAAACTTGTATGAATGTCCATCTATTTCTGTGGAACAAGCGTCATTTTGAGCGGCCTTTTTTCTACATTGACTTGAAATTACCCCTTCTAGTAGGTTCACATTGAGTTATTCCGTTTGCAGTGCAGACAACACCGTCACCGTGTACCTCCTAGCTAATCCTGACCAAATTCGGAACCCTTTACGATGTTTACGAACCCATGTAATAATTCCGCAGGGGCTAAAATCTGAAAATGCCGGATTAATATGGTTACATGTATATGATTATACTTAAAACTCATATTTAACAGCCCTTAATTTTAGGACTCAAAGCCTATTTGCATTGTAGATACGGAAGAAAAGTTGAGAGATGAGGCTATCTCTACCGGATCAAACTAAAGCATTCCAGTGGATTGCTTTAAGACCCATTAAGAATAAAGTCTTCATGTTTCAGCATCCACTTTTGGAGGGAGTTGGCAAAGCCTTTTAATCCATCAAACCACAATATAGCAGCAGGCCAGGCCCTTTCAGGGTTTGTACCCTGGCCCCGTACCAATTGAATTAAGTGATAGACGCTGAAAGTTTTGCGTTAAATGTTTGTGCTTGTGACCTGAAAAAGACCCGCATATAGGGTGGTACTAAAACAAAACTTTTCAATGTCCTCAAAACGTTATAGCTTGTTTGTTCAACATATCCTGACGGATTACGATGCACGCATACAATAAGCAATGGCAAAGGAACAAGATAAAACTTCAACAATGTTCAAAGCACAAAGTTTATTTCGGTCAAATCTTGAAATATTGACAAAAACAAAGGAGTTTCATAAGCATAGATCATAGATTTTCTGAATATCAAAAAACTGATGTAGAATTTGGGGGTCAGCCGTTTTCCTTTCAAAGTTTATTTCGGTTATTCAGCTAGATTTCCATTTCTAAGTTGACTTCTCTGCGCCATATTCTCGTCTGTTTTAATGTTACAAATATATTTATTCATTATTGTTATTGGATGAAGCGGGTTGACCACTCTAAGTGTAGGCCTATGATAAATTTGAATATCGGATTAACGTAAAAACCTCCTCGGGGAGTGCATGGAGCGTTAGGCTTATATAAAAGAGGGACATCGCCGGGATAAGGAGAGAAGGAGGACCTCTATACTCATCATAGTTATATTTCACCATCAATTTTGAGTTGGTGTTTTACAACTACTTTATCATGTACGCAAGGGGGGCTTTTTTTTTATCCCCAAAATACATTGTATCAAGAAAAATGAGAAAGTCTGAGAAACTTCAGGGGCATTGGCTCTCTGGAAAAGCAAAGCTAAGAGCATGCCTCCATTTCCATGGCCATTTATTACTTATATGAAGAAACAGCGAAGATGTTGCATAGCTGCCCTTTGTTATGGAGCTTGGTACGTGCCGCTTAGATAGACCTTTTGTCCTCATAAGTACAAATAGGCTACAGAGGCAGCCCTTATAACAATACCACAACCTATTAGCATATGCTGCTAAGATTTGGATTATATAACCGTCTCTTCACACCAAGCAGACTCGGGAATACAACACAATGGCCATGGCCGCGTATTTATATTATGAACAAGATTAATAATATAAGCATTATAAAATCACAATTCCCATGGCGCTGCTTTCAAAGCTTTCATCACCATGTATTGAGCGCAATACATCCCTGTAGAAATTGATACCCAGGTCATGCCATGGTCGGCTGTTGTTAACTTGCGCTCATCCAAAGGACAATGAACTGAGCATTGTAGATAGCATGACATGCCTTGCCGCCCTAGTGATGTGGTAGGTTTGTATGTAATAGGTTGTGTGTTTGTTTTTGGCAATTCCATTAGTGTTCCGCCCCCAGAGAGACAAAAAGGCCACAATGAGGTCCTTTCCCCAAGAACCAGAATGCCACTCACATATATGTTGTAAATAATATTAGCGCACATGCTTGCCAAAGCGCGTATTTGTCGTATGAGTCTTGCGGGCGCGGGGAAGGGAAAGGGTATTCAAATGTGGAAATTCCAATACCCATTGAAGCTGTATTATAACTTTGCATAAACTTACTTTTGGGAATTTATGTAAAGTATGATTTTTAAAACCGCAAAAGGTAAACTTTGAGCATTGTCGCTTATATGCAAAACGTTTCAAGTCATCCGCTTCTCATGAAAACTATGAGCGGCGCCCTTCATCTTATGCGGCGATTGTCCTTAATGTATATCTAATTTAATGTCATATCTGCAATGCAAAGAGAAGTTAGACTTAAGTCTGAGATATCGGTTTATTATATGCAAGAAAGGTTTTAGGGCCCGGCGGTTATTGTATTAACCAATTTTTTGCAATCAAGAAGTGGTACTCTACTTGTTTCAGAAGAGGTCAGTTCTGTTTATCTGAAATCAATCCGTCAAAGTTTTTGTTTGTCTTGTAATCTCACGGTATGTTTTGAGTGTCGAATGTTTGCAATCTGTATCTCCAACATGGACAGCTTACGTTGAGGCTACCCACAGTGCGAAGATAGCCTCAGGAATATATTGTTCAAGCTTGGGCTATTTTCTCCTCTTCAATTAGTTCAGTTACCGGCCGTGCTAAGTCAGGGGGAAAAAATCTACTACAAATGCCAATAAGGACCCACTCTTATTTAGCGGCGTTGACTGATTGAGTCTTCATACGGTCGGGTAACAGGACAGTCGACAAACATGTCCCATATGGTGTGGCCTACACGACACGTTGCACGACATGGAACCCGTAAATAATTGTTTAACATTTTTACCGCGCTACACAATCGACTTGAGGGTTGACCAAGACCTAAATATATGATTAATTTACCGTTTGCCCACTTCTTTGAGAAAAATTGAGAGATTGCATGATAAGAAAATTGCTTTAATGGTTATCTTACATGAATCATGAGCAAAAAAAGTTGAATTTATATAGTTGCCATGGTTATACACCGAATTGGCTCAAAAAAGAGGAGGCGAGAATCTTATAAAAACTGATATGGGTGAAGTGGGTGGGGAGGTACGGTAGGTACTTTAAAGCGTCAGTATCAGGGTGATGATATCTATTCATCAATACACAAAACATTACACTGAAACTGACATTGCTAGGTCTTCCCATGTAGTTACCACCTCCCACCTGAAGAACATCATCAATATTTATTGACCATTTTCTTGAGTGAAAGAAGAAATATATTCAATTATTTTACCATTACCCATAAGCATGATATGCAACGAAAAAAGCTGCCCCCTTCCCGTGGCCGCGTGGATTAGCCGATCTGTCATTTTAACCCCCAGCTTGGAAGACCCCCTTACACTTGCGTTTATAATATTCTAGCTCGGACTCCTTTGTCGCACTTAAGCGGTTTATAAAGTGTTACCATTGCATAAACGCTCCGACTGAATTCGGTTAATTATCAGTTCCGAATAGGTCGTAACCTTAACTAACGCGACCTCTTTTACCATTTTCAATAACACTGATTTATGGAGCGAAATAAATGCTCAAATATTTTACCGCTAGAATAAAACACGGTTGACTTCATCGACCCTGGTAATAACTTTGGTTGTCCCCCGTAATAGGTAAAAACACGCCGACTATGGGCCGATGTCATTAACACATCGTCACCTAGTTCCCGGGTGAATTGCGCGCCAAAACACCCCTGTGAAACTTTTCCCAAAGTCATAATTGTATTTTCCATACTGTGAGAAAAGGCTCAATAAATGAACAACGCGACATCTTGCTGACGATAAAATATCTGTATTCACTCCCCATTTTATGACCTCGGAAATATCTCATTAAATTCAGTCATTTGATTAATTATTAATCATAATAATGGTAACCGGAAATAATAAGGAAATCACAAAAACCCATTATAGTGTTATCAAAATAATAATGTCATTCAGATTTTCTTGAAAGACCCCTATTTTTGGTGCAACTGATATGCGGGCTGAAATTGCCTATGACCAGCTCACGCAGACAATACATCTCGTGATAAGTACTTAGAACATTCCATTTGCAAGTTACAAAGTCAGGTTCTTTTCAAGCAATTTATTGGGCTTTATAATCAAGGTAGAGGATGTGTGTACTCATTGAGTATACCATTACGGTATTTTATTTCACCGATGCTGATAACATTCAGCGTATAAAGGTATTGTCTGATATGAAACCATAATTTCCACTAATTTGAGGAGGTCTTTCTAGTGGATGTTTGTAATAATAATGACAATAATATGGAAAGGATCACGTGAATCGAATAAAAGTGTTTTCGAGAATTCATAACTGTATTGCCTTTGTCTAAATTCAATAGCGAAACGGTCAAACTTTGTCCATTTATTACCTATTTCAGCCGTCATCTCAAGACATTTTAAACCGTAGGCCTAAATTTAATATTTTATCTTTTTTCGAGGTATATTGTATTTTAAAACTCTTTTCTTTTGCTTTAGCAAAATTAAGCAAATTGTACTCGTATTTTTTAACATACTGCTCTTACCATCAAAAGAAGTCTAGCGCGCTCTATCTTGCATCCAACGTGACCAGATGGAATTCGTAACCAGTTTCGCAGTATCATGCGGCTGGATTAGACTAATCCCTGCTTTCGTCGCAACCTACCCAGAGATGTGTTCCATCCACGCTTTTCTGGATGATGGTGTCAAAAGCTGCCGACCTAGCCCGCGACTTATCTTGGAAGTTTGATCCCAGGTTTACAATCTCGTCTACAACATTTTCTTTCCGCTGACCCGTATCGGCCTAGGCTGTCTCTACGCGTTTAAACAGCTTGCTTCCCGCTAAAAATCATCAGCCGTGCCATTCTCTTGAAGTGGTACAGGATAGAAGGGGGGGATCCAAGAACCGGGGGGTCTTAGTTTTGCCTCCTAGAGTCTGGAAGTAGGACCCCCAAGCTCTACATTTTTTTGCCAAAAAAAGGGAATCCATAACTCTAATCTAATACAGAGGTGTCAAATTTTGACAAACAAATTTACCCCAAAATTTGCCATTTTTCCCAATTTTGACATTTTAAGCAAATTTGGACTCTTTGGCTTCAGATTGGAGGAATATGACTAATTTTTTCCAACGATTTTTTATAAAATTTTGGCTTCCGATGAGAAAATTTACTAATTTTTCAATAAATTTGGAAAAATTTTGAAAAAACGACCCATTGCTATACCAAATTTGGCATTAAAAAGGGTCATTGATATTACCAGAAGTCTGAAAATGAAACCCGAGTCTGTGGCACGTCCCCGTATCGTCATTTGTGTTGAGAACACCTCCCCCCCGGGACCAGAACAGAGTTTTAGCGTTAGCAAGAGGGTCCATTGCGCCAATAACCCCCATTTTAAGATTTGGGTGTACAAGTTTACATTTCTGGTATGCGTTTAAAGGGTCATTATACCTATATAAAAAAAAATAAGCACTATAGTTAGATCCTTTATTCAAGATATTAATTTTACCCACCGTTTTAAAAGTGAAGCACCCTGTCCCAAGAGAATGAGAATTATCCGCATCCTACGGGTGACACAGTTTTAGGGTTAGACTTGGGACGCGACGGTGTATCGAACGCAGGCTGGGGCTTGGCTTTGAAACTTCTTTCGACTCTTATACACATAATAATAGATGGGACATGCCCTCTATGCTGTTGTTTTGTTGTCCAATCCATTGGGGGGCTAGGGGAGACCAAGTGTAAATTCTAATAAATTATTAAAATCATATACCTCTGTTTCCCTACAATAAAACTGGCACATTTTCTTGAAAATAATACAATGCCACTTCATTTCATTTCCTCCCCAATAATCAGTGACCAATGGATTACACATAGATCCGCAAACCATTGAGTTAAAGCAGAGATATGTCGGAACACTCACCGGCCCGGTATGCGGTGTAGAAAAAAAACACTTCAGATTCCCTTTCATCTGGGGAGTGCAGGACTCATTTGTTATATTGTCGCGCAGCTTAATAGATTTCATGTTACCGAAACCACCACCGCTCTCTCCCATTTAGACTGGTACTTATCAGGACAATACTTAGCCTCATTCACAGATAAATAAATATTGAGCTTCTATATGCGTGTTTCAATATAACTTTGCCATATTTTTCATCATGTATTAGAAAATTGAAGAAACATGAACGAACATCATGAGAGAATGTTGCAGGGCAAGCTTTGGACCTAACAACTTTGTTCAGAACCAAAATCCGTAACATATTGCTTAACTCCTTCATTTCTATACACTTTACCGCGTTTTCAGAAAAATGTAGTGTCAACGACCTATATTATATGTACAGCTGGTTCGTTATTAAGAGAGAGGACGGGTATTTGTTACTCAACCCGAATCGTGGAGGTGGTAACCTGGCTATAACAATGTCCCCACATACCCGGGTGTGCCCATTGTATATCTTTAGCCATGGTTTGCTTGAAGTCTATAATATCACTGGTCTCTGAGATTGGGAAAAAGAAATTGAGGTACATTTATTTATTTTTAAGAAAATGTGCCAGTTTATGGCCGGGAGGAACAGACATTTATGTGAGTTGTAATAATTTTTATGAATTTACACTGTTTTCCCTTAGCCCCCTCGATGGGGACTACAGATTTGTTATACAGTTGGTTATTGGTCCACGTCCCATAGTCTAAAAATGAACGTTGGGACTCATTTTTGATTTGCTCAGAGTTTACTTAAAATACTAACATTTTGTGTATCAAGTGAGACTCAGTGGAATAGCATTGACGCCTAAATGTATAGCTTCTGAATCTTAGAGCTTAGACTGAAGAACCGGAAAAAAACAATAGTCCATGTGTCCATGTTTAGTACTAGGGCCTATATAGAAGAATTTTTAATCCTGCTTAAAAGCAGGTCTGGATGCATTTTGGATAAATTCGCAGGAATTAAGAGTGTATATTTGGTGTGAGGTTGGTATCACAGGAACTATAATTTTATTATGGCGCTAACCCCCTCCCCCCCCCCGCCCCCTTAAAAAAACACCCCACCCCCCACACACCACAACAACATTCCGTAATCAACTCAAGGAATGTACGTACTTAATTTTATCATTTCTTAGTCCATATCAGTTTTGCATAATATTTGTTAAAAACAACTCGACTTAGTTGAATTAGATAGTAATCCAGTTGAGAACAAGTAAAGTTTCCAAGAGGGGCAGAAAAAAATTTTAATCAAACTAATCATAACCTTAATTGAGCGAGTCGGGCCCGACCGCTAGATCCCGAACCGCTATCGGGTCGATTCGACCCTCGGTCGGCCACCACTTATCAGATTGCAGAACGGTATCTCTCTGCACTGGATATATGAATCCAGATTAATGTATTAATGCGCAAATCCAAATGTTGCGTTTGTGAAAACCTTAATGATTTCAACACATTTTTGGCTACTTTTGCCATGTGCTGGTTCCTTTGATGTTCCAAATACAAAAAATGTCTGAAACAATCTGTTTATCAAGTTATTTGCAACTGCAACGCACGATAGAGGCCTACAGAGGCGCACACCATTCATTGATAAACGTCTGCTCAACTTTCTTCTATTTATATTTTTTTACAGAAGTAAAAGTTGTATTCAAGTACATACATAGCATCTCCCACTCAAAGATCATGCAGAAAACCATATGAGAGATACGAATTGGTATGATAGAGGATAAAGGATAAAGCGTATTTTACAGACATTCACACATAGAACTTAAGCCTAAATCTATAGATTTTCCCCAAACAAATAGTAACAAATTTTAGCCAACCATCTATTCACTTGCTAACCGTTAAGTTTGTAGTTATATTGTAAAGTCAGTTCGCGCCGGATACTCGCGTTTCATGCCGTCATATGTTGAAGCTCGTCAGCTGTTAGTTTTTGTACAACTCCAAGGGCGAAGGCCAGCCTCGATGACTTACGTTGTCAGCGGACATTTGTTGTGATCTGATGGAAGGCTAACAACAACGCTGCACACATACAGGAAAGAAGATCCAACGGCTTCCGTTAATTTGATCCCGACAGCTCCTAGTGGTCTCCATCGTAATCATGTGAACATTGGAGGATAATAAATTAAATGCTGGTGATTATAAATCCTTCCTAATTGATACGTGGGACGAAAGGGAACCTTGAACATGAAAAGTAAAGGGGGATCTCGGTTCAATGGGATAAGCCCAACATTCATGCATGTTTTTTGTATCTTGTATTTTGTTTAAGTTACTCCAATTTGCTATTTTTCTTTCAAAAATGTTATTTAGAAATTATAGGAAATCCAGTGATGAAGTCCAAATTTGCGCTATCTTTACCAACCAGTCTGTGAAAGTCATGACAGTAATCCTTGACAAATGGTATGCTTGATTTCAAATAGCAATAGATCAGTCATGTTTGGAAACATCATACACAGAAATATTCCACATAACTAACAAAACACCCGGCACCCTAATTTGAGATTTTTGAAGTATTTATATATAAAAGCACATGTGACGGCATCTGATCGATTCGAACAATATTTGTATAATGAAAATTTAGCTTTAACATATTACTAGGACGATTCCTTATGTTTGACTATCTTTTTTGTTTGTTCGTAAAAAGTGGACATATTTACCAGTGTGGAATGTTTTTTGTCATGGAGGGGCATTGTCAAAAAAATGGACGCTTTATTACCGTTAAGTTCACTTTTTCGCCCAAAATACGATAATTCTTGATCGCTACGCTCTCGCAAACAGCCAAGTTTTGACCTTCTCTTTTGACTTTGTGGAGTGGCGGACAACCTCTAATTCGCTTTTCGGATTGGTGAAAAGTGGACCGTCCTCTCATCACCCGGTGCAACCGGGTCACTCACCGTCCGGTCAGGCGAAGATCTTGGGTTAAAAGAACATAATTAAAAAAACTTAAAAAAAAAATTTATTGCACTCACGCAAAACCTTTCGAAACGGCTATTGCAGAGTTACAACTAATTACAACAGGTTCATATTCTTGGGGAACGGGTTTGGCGCAGCGTATCTTCCCTCGCCTTTCACCAATGAGGTCCCAGGTTCGATCCCGGGACCTCATTGTCTTTATGTGAATTTGGTTTACTCGATCCATACTCGTTCCCGCGGGTTTCCTCCGGTACGCCGGTTTCCTCGACTTCTTTCTAAAATCGAGCTTCTTTCGCATAATCTGTTCTGGTATTACGGTTTCTCTGATGTGGTGAGCGCCTTTCATGGCTGCCGGCAGCGCCTTGAAGGTGGTTTGTGTCAAGTCTACAAGGAGGACGAGAAAGCATTCAATATTTGGGTTGGTGATGACATCATTAGTGAAACTATTGATTTTTCAGAGAGTAATAGAACTCCAGGTGACTGGTGTGAATCTAAATTCATGACACTGACTGAAAATCAATAGTTTCACTAATGATGTCACTGGTATATTCTTTTTTGTGCCCTGTTTATTGGAATGGAAGGCCCCGTAACGATTTAGACTAGGTTTATCATCTCATTTCCTGGGATACACATTATTATTATTATTATTATTATTATTATTATTATTATTATTATTATTATTATTAACGAGTGAAAACTCACTCTCCAAAGAGTGATTTTCGTCAAAATCGTTCCAAACGGATACTACTCTATGTTGTTACGAGCAATTACTTTTTAATAAAAGTGATCAACGGAGGAGTACAATTTCACTCTTTTAAAGTGTTTCGCTTTTGGGAGTATTTTTTTATTATTTGGGGTGATTTTTTATAAATGTTACTCTTTTTGGAAAGTGAAAAAAGGGATATTTCGCTCCTTTACATTCCGAACGGACATATGCAACAATTGAAGCAATAATGATCACCAAAAGTGATATTGTTTTCCATTACCTAATCATAGGAAATCATCAATGTTGATCCATATTGGGCAATAAAAGTTTCCATATGAAACGACCCCGTTGCGTAACGTATCGTAAATGCCGTTTGATACCAAAATTAATTGTTTGTGCGGTATGATAGCATTGAAGGAAGAAAAATGGAGTACGAAAGTAAGTAATTAGCAAAAGTGAGATAATTTAATCTCGAAATTAATTTGTTAATCTCGAAATCAATTTATTTTAATCTCGATATTAATTATATAATGTAAAAAAAGGTCACATCAGAATAGATTAGAAAGGACGGAAAGAGAAACAATATTACCCAAAAAGACTTTTATAAAACAATAATAAATATTATTACACTGGACGGATAACTTATCAAACTGACGTAAAGAATTGTCATATACTTGACCGGATATCATGTTTAATCGTGAACTCTCAGATTATCTCGAATTAACAAAATATGGGGGAGCCGTCTAAATTTGAAACAACATGGATATACAAATTTAGTGACGAATGTTGAAAAAAGTATAAATGGTGATTAATTTTATATCTGTTGGCAATAGATATGTGATTTTGTCACCACCTGACGCTTGAGTCAAACGAGTGGCCTGGGGCACACTAAACCCGCTAAATTTAAGCAGGGGTACCATTATTGAACTTAAAAACAACAATCTTGGAATTTAGTGTCATTTGGCTAATTAATCCCCGGAGATCGTCTTTTGAAACGCATACATAGATATCATCAAAATGGATATGAATCATGTGAACATTCGCGCTCGTAAATGAATGTCCGAATATCTCTCTCTGATAGAAAAAAGGTGATGCAGGTCATTTTGGGCCAATAAGTGCCCGAGGTCGGAAAAAAAACTTAACTACAAAACCTTTATTCCGTTACTTTAAAACAGCTTGCACAGTAGCGACCCATTAATGCAGAATAATGAGCAGTAAAATGACCAGTGAGAATGTTGTATTTTCAATAATGGGCAGTAAAGAAAATATAATGTACAGCGTAACGTAAGGTGCCGCCACCAAAGCACCAGATTACAGTTTTGATGTGTATAATAAGGAAATGTACGACGTATACTAAGTCATTACGTATTGTGTTATATGGCCTTCCATTTTTCTGATTAAACTTTTAAAAATATTATTTTCTCAATTTTTATTTGAGAAAAGATTTCTCACGGGAAAAAACTTTGTTTACTCAAAAGAGAGCAGGGGATTCTCTAGAGTTGTTTTGCAATATGGCACCTGTTTTAGATTGCAACAATAAGGGAATGGTGGAATTCCCCAGAATGCTAAACTTAGAAAGTTTTTTTTTTTTTTTTTTTTTTTTCTGAGTCACCTTGTTTATGCTTTTGAGATTAATACATTGTAAGATCAGGGATTTCCCCATAAGTCATAATATGGAAAGTGATGTGATTCAGGTTATGTTATGCATGATGCTGTTTTAATGTCTATTTTTTAGACTGGGACTTTGTGAAGTCAGTTATATGGAGATTTGAGTTAAGTCACGCCGCCAGCAGTTGAAATGAGCTAAACTAGAGCTCTTGAGCTATACCGTATAATTCTAGCTAGTTTACTCTACAATAATGGTAGATTTGAGTTCTACATCCAGTGCGAGGATTTAATACTTTGGAAGCCGCCGGAGCTTGATATCTAATTGTCTGCTGTCGTCTTTTAGCCAAGAGCTTAAGATTTCGGAATCAAAAAGGGATTCCAATTTGTGGTCCTATATGAGGACATTAGCAAAAGACTGATGGTGGTATATACTGGATTTTATATTGTGGAACATGAGTAGTCGAGGGCTGAAGCCCCGTCATATTGAACTGTGGACAAAAGTTAACTTGGACTGGAAGATTCAATGGAATATTACCCGAGGCTTTATAAGCGTGATTTGCATGCTGTCATTTTGGAGTCTTCGCTGTGAGGAACATATTTATCGTTGAACTGCCAACGCTACTTTTAGTGGAGACAAATGGACTCTGAGTAAGATTAGAATTGTTAAGTGAAATTTTGAATTGTATAGAAATTGTACTTTGGACATACCAAATTCTTGAACCAATTACAAAATCTTAAAATCTGTTATATTATATAATTCAGAGCACTTGTGCACAAGCTCATTTATTTGTGTTTGAAGGTATTTCTGACCTTTGACGTCTACGAGACGAGACGTCATAACAAAAATTAATAACTATAAAAATATTTTTGAAAATCAAATGTATGCACTGATATGATTGAGAGTTCCGATACAGAAAAATATCACACCAATAGTATTAACAATCAGTGGCATGCTATCAGCAAACATGCAATTGGTATGAAAAGTCACATTAATGTGCAATGAATTTCAAATCGCACTTACATGATCATATGTCGATTCGAATCTATGAAACATCTGCGAGTCCTTCCTACAAATATGCTGTATAAGCAACGTTAATAACGGAATCAAGATGCAATTGGTATGTAAATCAATTTCAAGTAATATGAAGTCATAAGTAATAATGTTTCAAAAAATATATGTTATCAATATGGAAGTAATTGTAAACAAATGCAAGTTTAACACTAATACAATACCATGATGCGATCAACATAAAGTAATATGCTACCATATAAAGTAATAGGCACTCAATATGCAAGTAACACACATATGCAAATATAGGCATGTTAACGCAAACAATACACAATTGATTGGCGAACATTATACCACCAATATACAGTTAAAAATGTGGCGATGTCCTGACACTTTAAAATATTAATTATACATAATTGTTTCAGACTTTTGTTACAAATGAATTTTAGAGATAGTTTCAGTTCAGTGCACTAAGGGCGGGGTAAGTGTTAAAATGCTAACACAGAAATAGCGGATTGGTTTTGTGTTGGCAGGTGGTTAGTGTTTACTAAGCCGCCTATTACACGGAAAATGAAATACAACGCACTTGAGGGGTCTCTAAAAAACGCACTATTTAAAGCACATTGGTAAACTATCTCGTGCTTCAAGGAAAGTTAAGACCCTTCGACTTCCGTACTTGATTAATTAAATGTCTTATAATAGTGTCGTTACTGTATCAGCAGAAAGTTGCCAGTCGGGATGATATCTGGGAGTAGTTAAGAGCTACAAGCGGAAAAAGCAACGCGGCGTCCCTCACCGCAAGGCGGGGGCGTGAGTTAAAACTGAAATGGCCATACACAATAGTAGTAAATAAACATTGTAACTTTTTTTGTTGTGCAATCGTACACTAATCCTATTTGTAGTGGGATGGTTTCTCTTGATAGATTATCTATGTTATTGAAAGGCGGTCCAAACTTGTAGATCAAATTCTTATCTTTAAAGTCTTTTGACTGCGCCTTAGTAGTATTAAGTGTATCAGATGCAGGTAAGATTTTATATCTTGGGAAATAAACATGATAGCGAATTTGTAATTGAAGCCAATAATGATGAGAAAGTGCTCTTTTTGCAAATGTACCCGTAAACAAGCCGCGTGGATTTTCCGTTAGGACATCGGATGTAATACTTCCGATGCTATTGTTATTTAGATTTAATAAAATGATAACATTATCAAATAAAAGATTGCTTTGATAGCTGAAGTAGAAAATAAAATCATCAGGTTGATATTTAGGGTATGGTCCAATTTAAAATTAATTTTTAACAAATCGGAAAGACAGAAAATTGTTATTTAATCTCAGAAACTAGTATACATACAAGGCTTGATCAGTGTCACAAAACGGTTGGGTTATCTTATCTTTTGGTATTGTACACGTGTTCAACGGATTGTAAGCCATTCCTCTGTCTTACACGAAATATTTAAACTTTTAAGAGTTTGTTATACAGTTATCAACAGCGCAATGGTTCAGTCGGCCTTACACACGAGACATTTCAAGAACTTGTTTTGTTTTTGTTTTTTATTATTTGGATTGCTACATTGTATTATCCTGCAGGTTACTGAGTTTTGGGTAATATCTTGCCAAATTATTGACCTCAATCACTTAGATTTTCCAGGCACATTAGCCAAACGTTAAATTACAACAAAGAACAAGTAGTCAGTGTGCTTTTGTTCAAAAACTTATGGCGGCTGGCACCAAGTTTTGCGTTTTTATGAGGGGGGGGGTTCACATTGTATACCCATCATGTGCAAATTTAGAAAAAATTGTCGTCCTCAGAAAATCTCTTGAAATGTTGGATCAAAAAAAACGGTTTCATCAAAGTAAGACGTTTTCTAATTTGATTGCACGAAAGGCTTTCTTCAAGCCAATATTTGTTTAATACGGAATACTTAAAGCTGCGCCTATTTCCATGCCTTTGGTACTATATACGTAGGTCCTTCGGCTGTCTTTCAGGCTTTCTTTACAACGCACTTAAGTTGATCGCTGTGGTCGCATCCCACGTATTATACACGTTATGACCTGACTTGTTTTTATTTTTATATCAGTCACTTATTAGTTACAAACTGCATTACATTCATACATATTATCTTTATAGGGTCTATATAGACTGGACATATATAGACAAGATTTTGTTTTATCAATACTTTTCTTTTCTGTGAGATGAGTTTGTAAGGACACACCATTCTGACAAACAGAAGTAAGGCAAATGACATGTGACATAATATTGTGCTCATTTAGCCATGACAACATATCTTGCAATTACACAATTAAAAAACAGGTGTCCCGCAAAATTCTATGTTATTGTGATAGCATATCAGGTCGTTATCCATTCTCAATATTTACAATAATTTTAGGTATATTTTATTTCGCAATATTTCATATCTATATTTTCTACGGTATACTGGCGATAGTTTCGCTCTCTCTAGCAATCATCCTACTCCCAGTCTCCCCCCTCTGCTCTCTTCTCTCTCTCTCTGTCGTGTATGTCTGTATATCTCTATCTGTCTCTATGTCTGTCTAACTGTCTCTCTCTGTCTATCTCTTTATCTATATCATCTCCTCTAACTGTCCTCTATCGGTTCTTCCTCTCTTGTCTCTCTCTCTCTGTCTCTCTCTGGTCTCTATCTCTGTCTCTCTCTGTCTCTCTCTCTCTATGATCTCTCTCTCTATCTGTCTATATATCTCTGTTCTCTCTGCTCTCTGTCTCTCTCTCTTGTCTCTCTTGCTCTCTCTCTATCTCTGTCTGTCTCTGTCTCTCTCTCTTCTCTCTGTCTCTCTCTCTCTCTCTGTCCTCCTATTGTCTCTCTCTCGTTCTCTCTCTCTCTTGTCTCTCTCTCTCTCTTCTCTCTTCGTTTCCTTGCACCTGAGCGGTTTATAATACACGTGGGTTCAATTATTTTCACCAAATATGTCCATTAATTTGTGACATTACTCCCGCGAAGTGTGGATCATCAGAATTCCACAGACATAAATATTATGGGTCCTATTAGTAATCTTGTTATCACAAAGTGTTGAATTGGTTTGTCAGTATATGATGAACGGGGCCAACGAAGTGTGATCATTTCTTATTTAAGCTTACTTGTTCCGATTAAGTTCGAAAAGGGTGTTCACAAAATCTTTCTTACTAGATACGTGTCAATAAATTACGATTATTTTAAACAATATCTTTATATATTTATTTGATTTTAAGAGGCACGAGGACCTTTCCAGAAAGAAGCGATTTCCTTAGATTTGGTTTCGAAAACTTTTATTGTGCATTGGAATGTTTACCAATGTAGTGATCACACGGTGAATAAACCGCTAGACCCCGTCGTATGGAGTTAAGGATCCGTAAAGCGAGCAATGGCACAGTTTTTACAAAATATGAAATTCTTCGATTTGCTCGCAATTGATAGTCTGGGCCATTGTAAGAATAGAAATATATTTTACACATAACAATAACATACCCAAAATTAGATAGGGACACCCTCAAAAATCTCCTCCTGTCCCTTTTAAAGCTGAGGGTTTAACATTGCAGTGGAAGACGCCCCTTTTGAAAATACATTATCAAGGCTAAAAAGCAAGCTATGTTTGTTTGTCGTTTGTTAGGTTATTAGCCCCCATTTTCTGTTCTTGGTTTTGTATTTTATGTTTGATGTTAAAGCCACATTCCTAATCGTTTCAAGTTACACATGTTTATGAAGGATTATACAAACCTTTGCTGATATTATGTATTGCTCTCAACCAGATTTGTATTAAAGGCTGCCTCGAGATTTTCCGCCCGAGGATGGCGCCCCCATTTGAGCCATCGTCTTACTTTTGCAATACATGTTACTGTTCCGATAATATGACGGTTGTGAAATAGCTAGCTCAAACTCTCTGCCCTTCATATAGTTAAATCACAAAAACACATCTTTTTAATCAAATTTCAGATCCTAAAATTTTATAACTTTTGCATTTGTTGCATCTCCTCTCGTGGCAAACAGATGTGCTTTTTTCATCTTTTATAATTTGTTGCTTGTTTTGTTATTTTTTTCACTTGTATTCTTTGGGTTGTGCTTTGCAAAGGCATTGAGATCTTTGATAAGGTGAGCTGCTACGAACTTATTAATGATAATAGCCAGGAACCCCCTGAACATGATCTTAAGGCCACAAATGTGTTGCCTTAAGGAGAGGGGGGATAAGACAAAGGTGGTACAGGGGTCAATCATGTTGAAAAAGTTATACCTGTCATTTTGTCTAACCAAAGGATTCAGGCACGGATAGTTTGTACTATCCACAACGTAAGTTAAGAGTTATAAGCAAAAACGCAAACATCAATCAAAACGGTAAATTTAAATTGATACAAGGGTCCAATTTGTAAGTTGCTCCGATTTGGATTAAAAAAATGGTGCAAATTATTGGTGGAGTCATAGGATCAAAATAGGAATAGGAATAGTGTTGAGTGTCTCAAAGGCTTGCTTAAGAAAGTAGGGGGGAAAACAAGGGAGGAAAAACAAGGTCAAGCCTATCGCAAGCCATAAAGGCCCATAGCGTATTGCTGCAACGAGTTGCGAGAAAGTAGCAACGCGTTGCCCACATTCGGCAACGCTTTGCGACGTCGGACAGTCCAAATCATGAATTTTCTGTGACGTATTTAAAAAAATGACCCACCAACGCGTTGATAGATACTTTGCACACGCGTTGCAAACCGTCACAACGCGTTTCAGGTCCACAGCACCATAAGGGTCATAGCGTATTGCCGCAAAGCGTTGTGAGAAAGTCACCAACGCGTTGCGACATTTCGGCAACGCTTTGCGACGTCGGCCAGTCACAATCATGAATTTCTGTGACGTATTAAAAAAATAGACCCAAACGCGTTGCTAGAATACTTTGCAACGCGTTGCAAACCTTCACAACGCGTTGCGGGCAATACGTTATGAGACCCTTATTGCCTTCACAATAAGCGTTGTGAAGTGTACAACGTGTTGTGAAGCTCGCAACGCGTGCTGAATAACGTATTGCCGCCCAACGCCGTGGTGGATCTATTTTTTGTGAAATACGTCGCAGAAATGGATATTCTGTGCACTATACGTGGAAATAAAGCTTATTATCCCTCAATGAAGTTGTTGATCACTAGGCCAGTCTCTGATGCAATAATAATGGAAATAAAGCTCTATTCATCCCTCATGAAGTCTTGACACTAAGCTAGTTCTGTGCAATAATTACATGGAAATAAGCTCTATAATCCCTCAATGAGTCTGGCAATCGGATAGTTCTGCTGCATAATTACTGGAAAAAAGCTCTTAATCCCTCATTGAAGTCGTTGACACAGGCTCGTCTGTGAAATTAATTACAGTCGAATAAAGCTCTATAAGTTCCATGAAGTCTTGACACTAGGCTAGTTCTGTTCAATATTACTTGGAAATAAAGCCTCGATACTTCCCGCATTGAAGTCTAGACACTAGACTAGTTCGTGCCAAGACTTACATGGAAATAAAAGCTATTAATCCTCAATGAAGTCTTGACACTAAGCTAGTTCTGTGCAATAATACGTGGAAATAAAGCTCTTAATCTCTCAATGAAGTCTTGACACTAGGAGGTTTAGTGCAATAATATCATGGAAATAAAGCTCTAATCCCTCATGAAGTCTTGATAATCTAGGAGTTCTGTGCAATTAAGTACGTGGAATAAAGCTCTATATCCTAATGAGTCTTGACACTAAGCTAGTTCTGTGCAATAATTACATGGAAATAAAGCCTCTATAACTCCCTCCTGAAGTCTACACAAGGCTAGTTCCTCCCCCTCCTCAATAATTACATGGAATAAGCTCTATTAATCCCTCAATGAAGTCTTGACAGCTAGGACTACGTTCGTGCAAATATTCTAACGACGGTATATTTGAATTATAACGGGACTTTTTACCGCGTTGGTGCCTAGTCTTCTACACAGTCTTGTGTGATTTGTATTTCTATGCAGAAAACAAAACTGAAATGCCTATATTGGCCATTGGCCATAATTATTTGAAATAAAATTTACTTCACTGAACATAGTTGAAATCAACAGATAAAAAACTCATATATAGGTTTAAGACTCAGTACTATTTCTAATTTGTGTCTATTTGGTATTTTTGTTTTTATAAAAAATGAGTGCAGTATTTTCGGAATCTTGGCATCTTTACACCATTTAACATATATGTTATGAAGGCTTAATAAACAATTAAAGATGTCAAGACCACGGTATACGCAGTCTTTCGCCGCCTATTCGACAGGGAAACCAAAACTACAGTATGTCAAATCTACGCAGTTGTCCACCTATGTCCTATAACACTGACATGCAACAATATTTACAAAGTCGCAAATACTAGCATTTTAACCAGGAATCATCAACATAAAATCACCCCTTCCATGGTGTATTGTTTTTAAAAACTCCGACACGTCCAGCGCGGGATTGACAGTCACAAACCATTACGACACGATGTCCACGGACAAGCGCACGGTAGTAGTAATGTTG